>JAVJIX010000303.1:487500-510000 GCA_036785185.1 Paratrypauchen microcephalus | reverse complement strand
AATAACAGCAAAAGACCGAAACAGTTCCCCTCCTAGTAGTCATTTATTTTCGATGTTGGTAAGGTTGTTTTAGGACCATATCTGTGATCTCTGTGTCTTTGTATTATTCTTTGTCAGTAATAACTAAGTATTCAAAATATTACTATATAATTTTAATTACAAAAAGGGAAAATCGCAACTATTTATCGCAAGTTTTTGGAAAAGCTCGCGCAAATTCAGGCATTTTAGCCTGCGACAATCACAAAAAATGCCCGCGAAATCCTGGGGGGTCTGACATAAGGCCACAATACAAGGGACAGAACTATTATTGAACGTTGAAAATCACATTCTAGAGTCTTAATAAAGTTTTCTCTATGTCTGAGTATGGAGAGAGTTGTAGCGACAGCACTGCTATAGGGCAGTACTCACATGTATGATCTGATCCCTCCTGTTGAGTTCTACTGGGTCGGGTCTCTCTATAGAATGCTGTAAAAGAGAGGGCAAGAATTATGCGTTTGAATAGTAACCATGAAAAGTCCTGTAATAATACATCAGTGTGACTCCTCCAGCCCATGTCAGAAATGTCTCAGGAACTAACTAGCCCAGCGGGTGGCTCAGTTTAGTTCCATTTCTTTACAGGATCCTGACAGTGGAGTAAAAACTAAGTCACCACACACTGCTTTGCCAGAGAAATAGACCCCATCTGAATTTAAAGGAAAAGTAACTTTTTTGACAATCTGAGCCTTATTTCGGTAATAAAACAAGTTGTTTTACTCACCCATAGCACTTTGGTGTCATATGGAGCATTTCCGGAGATGTTTTAGATTAGCGTTAGGCTAACGCCGTTAGCCTAGAGCAGTGCTTCTCAATTATTTTCTGTGACAGCCCCCCTAGGAAGAAGAAAAAATGTCACGCCCCCCTTCCTGCGCGCGACTGTAAATAGTATTATTTGTCTAGAAAATTGTTATTAGAACACCATTGTATCCTTTTATTAACATTATAAACAAAAAAAAGAAAGAAACTTACAACAAAGACTGCACTGAGGACTCAAATATTAATGTGTTTTTAATGCAGCTTTGCGCACATTTGTTTACGTTTTACAGAAATGAAACTTAAAACCACCTCATTTGCATAAGCTAAAAGCACTGAAAAAAAAACCCTCTCCTTGTGCCACTGATGCGTCAGCTTCTGTCGGACTAAAGGACACGACTCAGTGGAATATACGTGTTTTTTCTGTGACAGAGGATGTTCTGTTAATGGTGAGACTGTGCGTAAATCGCATGTGAGAACGCCACTGCCAACTACTGTTGTTGATGTGCAATTACACTTAGTTCTAGTACAGTACAGAAAAAAAACATGTTTCTCAGGGTCATACGCGCCCCCCCTGGCATCACGCCACGCCCCCCCAGGGGGGCCCGCCCCACTATTTGAGAAGCCCTGGCCTAGCGTGACTTATAGCCATAGCTCGGGGCATTCCCCGAGCATGTAATATGCCCCGTGTGGGCTCCAAATAGCACAAACTTTAGCACTTTTCAAATCATAGAAGCCCGATGTCTTAGCCTACGATTTTGTTTGGTTAAAAGTGGCCTGTAATCCGAGATTTAGCCATAGTTTCGAGTAGATGAGGACGCCAGTGCGCATGTGCGGACTGTGCTCTCAGCTCCCGGGACCCAAACATGAAACGCAAAGCTGTAAACTATGGATAAATCTGGGATTACAGGCCACTTTTGACCAAACGAAATCGTAGACTAAAGACATCGAGCTTCTATGATTTGAAAAGTGCTAAAGTTTGTGTTATTTGGAGCCCGCATGGGGCATATTATATGCTTGGGGAATATATTATATGCCCCGAGCTATGGCTAACAGCGTTAGCCTAGCGCTAATCTAAAACATCTCCGGAAGTGCTCCATATGACACCAAAGTGCTATGGGTGAGTAAAACAACTTGTTTTATTACCGAAATAAGGCTCAAATTGTAAAAAAAACGTTACTTTTCCTTGAACTCAGCATAGGAAGTTGTGAGCAGCAGGTACTTACACTTAAAAGATGAGGTACTGTATAAAATCCATTTCTCTCATGTTACGTATAAACACAAATGATGCATGTTGAGCTAAAGATGAAATAGATGGTCGTCAGTGTGACCCATGTGCGGAAAAGTGTCCTGCTACTTTCCACTATTGGAAACTGGACATCTCCATAGTAACCACCAGAGGGGAGTCCTGTACCGCCTGTCACCACGCAGGTCACGTGTCCGGCTAAATTAGTCTGCCAACGCAGATGACATGAAGCTAATAGTGGGAGTACGCTAGCCATGCTGAGCGGTCATTAAGAGTCATTCCACAGGCTGGACGCCAATCACACTCCATGTACATGAGACATGTGCTCTAAGAACACACTGACACTGCAGGGGCATACAGAGGGACACACAGAGGGACACACAGAGGGACACACAGAGGGACACACAGAGGGACATACAGGAGGACAGTTATAGAAACATACCTGTCGCTTCCACTGTTCGATCCTCGCCACGTTCTCTTTCTCTGTTGGACATTCAAAACAAAGTACATGTAATAAGGACGTCAGATGTAAATAATACTAATAATAATAATAATATGCAAACCAGATACTGATACTGAAACTAGATTCTCTTGTGCAAGTATCAAAAGTTAAAAAGTCCCATTCACAGGACAGAGATGAGCCTTTCCTCAATCTGATTTAAGGCCACATGGAATATGAAAGTACTATGATTTAAAGGACCCATATTACACCATTTTCTGATCTATGTTATAGGCTAATATTGTTTTTTTGTTTCATTCATACATAAGTTAACACACAAATTCTTATTAAGAATTAACAAAAATACTCCAATATAGGAGTATTAACGGATAAACTAGTATAAGAATCACATTTCAGAACATGTTTGTACAGATCTGAACTACAGGGTTAAGAGTTTGTATCTAGAATAAGACATGTGAAAAGTCCCTCAGTCGTCCAGGTAGAATCCATGATCAAAGGAGAAATTCAATTTGTCAACTGGACAAAGTTTGTTTGGTTGAAAACGTTTCGCCGCTCATCCGAGAGGCTTCGTCAGCTCTGGCCCTCATGCTGGTTAGACTCTGTTTATATCTAGCTGCAGGGAGGATCTAACTACCCTGAACAAAGCTCTGACCTATCCCCGCTACTCTCTTTTGTTTTACGAATTCCTCTGGCGTCTTGTATTAGCATATCTATCAGCCCGCTCACTACACTGAAACAACTCTGAAACCATCAGCTAATCTGTCTCTTTGTATTTCAAATTTCTCTGGCGTCCAATTCCCTATTCAAGACAACGACCCTCTCCACCCCTCTGCAATGGCTTGTCTGTCCTAATGATTCTTTGTTTGAGAATCGAATTATAGATGGGAGACAAGTTGTGTCTGACTCCCCCATTTCTGTTTAACGACGGATTCTCTTTTTTGACAAAAATAGCCTCTTTAACTCCCCTCTCAACCCAGTTCTTTTCTCTGGCTAAGATCTGAACCTCACTGTCCTCAAAAGAATGGCCCGTGGCTTCTAGGTGAAGATGAACGGCAGATGACGGTCCACTCTGGCACGCCCGTCTGTGTTGGTACATCCTCTTGTGAAGTGTCTGTTTTGTTTCTCCAGTGTAGCGCTCACTGCAGTCTTCACTACACTGAATGGAGTAGACCACATTGCTTTGTTTGTGGCTCGGTGTTTTGTCCTTTGGGTGGACGAGTTTTTGTCTTAAAGTGTTTGTGGGTTTGAAATAAACTGGGATTTCATATTGTCTGAAAATCCTCTGTAGTTCTTTGTGGAGGAAATTATTCATTCAAATTCAGCCTTCAAAAATTCAGCCTTTGCGAGGTGCTAATTCCATTCAAACTGCTCCATTTGGATTCATCTCGTGGCTCCATCTTTTTTTTTTTTATCTTTTATTATTAAAGTTACATGTTTTAAAACCACAATAACATTTGCAAAGTATTCAGACGACACACTGGGGGATGTGGGCACGGGAACATACAACTGTGTATATATATATATATATTATATATATATATATATATATATATATATATATATATATTATATATGTGTGTGTATGTTTGTGTGTGTGTGTGTGTGTGTGTGTGTGTGTGTGCAGTAATATTTCATGCTGAGAAAAATGCAGTGATGGCTATAGAGCCGGGGTGCCCGAGGGGGTGCCCAAAGCAGGTCCGAGGGGTGCTGAGATTGGTTAAAAAAAAAAAAAATTATATATATATATATATATATATATATATATATATATATATATATATATATATATATATATATATATATATATATATATATATATATACTATTTTGATTAAAATTGACATTGAAAATGCAGTCAGTAGATGAGAAGAAACCCATACATGTTGACTCCCTTAAAGACGCACTATGTATACTATGTTTGGTTGGGGGTCTGTCAACTGTTTATTTTATGGATATGTCTGTAATGTTCCACAGCAAGGCATTAAACAGCTCTACCTTATATTTACTCCATCTGACAGACCCTCCACCAGAAAAGTTCTCCAGTGCATTAAAAATACTTTGTATTTATACTTGTATTTGTATACTTGTATTTGTATACTTGTATTTGTATACTTGTATTTGTATACTTGTATTTGTATACTTGTATTTGTATACTTGTATTTGTATACTTGTATTTGTATACTTGTATAACATTTAAGTGAATAATATGAATAGGTTTGGCCCTTGGCCAGTACATATTCATTTGAGCTCACCACTTTTTGAAGTACTCCTTTCAAAATGAAATTACAGGGGGTCCTCGTGTTACGATGTTGATCCGTTCTTAAGACGCGTCGTAACCCGAATTTCGTCGTAAGTCGGATTTTGCCTTTGATCTTCCAACCAAAGCACCAATAACCTTTCCATCTGAATAATTAGACCACTACGCTGCTTGGTTATCACTGCCACTTTCATAGGAGCAGATCAGAGCCCACATCAGGTACTTCTGCCCACATTGGGCACACGAGGCCGTCTTCTTCTCCCTACAACCACAACAGAGCGTCGGCCGCGCGCCGTTCGCGTTTGTTTACATCTCTTACCACGCTAAACCACGTAAGACGGAATGACGCGTAATATATACATATTTTTTTTAATGGGGGCGCGTTCGTAACCACGAAACGTCGTAAACCGAGACCGTCGTAACCCGAGACCGTCGTAAACCGAGGACCCCCTGTAATTGTAAATAAAGGTGCCAGCTTCAGTCGGCCACAGTGTGGAGGCTGAAAGTGGATAGAACTCTGAAGCCGTACCTCTGCTGGCCTTGTCCAGGTGAGCCTTGAGCAGGCCCAGCACTTCGGGGCTCTTGCTGTGGCGGGCGTAGTGGAAGGCGTCATGGCCAAAGGCGTCCTGAGGTCTGAGGTCAGCGCCGTTCTTGAGCAGCACCTCCACAGCGTCCTTACAGCCGTACTCACAGCCCAGGACCAGAGCCGTCCTGTGGGGACACACGGCCGGTCAGGACAAACATCGTCTATGTCAACTTCAACAAGTGAAATATACAAATGAGCAGAGTAAAGGGAGAGAAAGAGAAAGAGAAAGTGTTTGTGAAAGAGAAGGTGTTTGTGAGGAGGAAACTAGATTATTTAAAGAACACATTGTACTTGTGTCTGCTCCACGGGTAAAATCAATAACACCATTTTAATTCACAATACTGATCTAAAATGAAAATAAAATAATAATAATAAAAGTGTGGTGCCATGGCGGTACACGTCATCACAACGAGCCGAGCATCTGTGGATCTTCACACAGCTGATTTGATTGTTTTTCATTTTCTTCATTTGTGACAGAGCTGACGCAGAGTAACAACTGGAGAAAAGTGGAGAGGAAAGAGCCCGAGTCACAGTGGGTGTGCACCGGTGGAGGTGAAAAGGGCAGATCGGAGCAATGCCGTGTTGAATACAGGAGAATAAAGATGACTGAAACATGAATGAATCATTCTAAACACAACTTCACATGAGTAAATGGTGAAAGGAAACAACTCATGATTATAGCTCTAAAAACGCCATTTGCAGAACAGGTCTCCTTTAAAGGTCCCATGGCATGACATTTTCACTTTCTGAGGTTTTTGAACGTTAATGTGAGCTCCCCTACCCTGTTTAGCCCCCCCCCCCATGGTTAAAAGTTGTGAAATGTCTAAATTGAGCATTTGCGATCCTTTTCTGCGTTACAAAAAATCAGAGCTCAAACAGGCGATTTTGAACAAGGAAACTTATTGACGTCTGATCGAAAAAAGAAATGCAAATGCAGTTCCACCCCCGTCTGTCTGTACTCAGCGTCTCTGTAAATCACGCCCAGAGAGTTTGGACTGCGGAGGAGCTACGCAATGCGAAATACGTTTTTTATTTGCCTGGAGGCACGTCCGAGTGTTTCTAGGCTCGGAAGTCCTTTATCTGAGCCTCTGGACCTTTGAACAGCAGTGGTTTCATTTTATTTTCTGTGGAAATGTGTTTATTTTTCAATGGAACGCTTCTCATCTCTCCCTCCGTGCAAAAACACAGAAGTGGGTCACAGAGCGGAGCGGAGAGCTTGGCCACGCCCCCACCCTCTACTATAGGCCATCTCTGTCCTCCTCATTTGCATTCAAGCAACAACGCCCATAATGGAGTGTTCCAGAGTGACATTTATGACTCTTTCTCATCTTATCTCCGTTTCTCATGCACTGAGTGTTGATTTTGAAGAAGGATTCATTTACAGTATTAGGGAACCATTAAGGAGCCATATAAAAGCATCAAGAAGAACCATGTCATGGGACCTTTAAATGTTTGCACTGATATGCTCCTGTAGGCACTGTTCTGGTCCTCGTTTGTGTCCAGGCCACATCATCTGGTTACGGGATAATTGTGCTTAGTAATAATAATTATAATAATAATGATAATTCACTAATTGTTACCTAGAAACTAAAATGTTAAAGACGAGGTATTTGACTTTTATGCGGTATCAACTGCAAATACATATTTAGATCTTTGTTTTGACCAAAAAAATAATATTATTATTATCATCATCATCATCATTATTATTATTATTATTATTATTATTTTTATTTTTATTTTTTATTATTATTATTATTATTATTATTTTTTTATTATTATTATTATTATTTTTTTTTTATTATTATTTTTTTATTATTATTATTATTATTATTATTATTATTATTATTATTTTTTTTTTATTTATTATTATTATTATTATTATTATTATTATTATTATTTTATTTATTATTATTTTATTATTATTATTATTATTATTATTATTATTATTATTATTATTATTATTATTATATTATTATTATTATTATTATTATTATTATTATTTTGAAGTCATGTTAGTGTTACTTTGGTGCTGTGAGTGGGTTCACAGAGTTTTATGTATCATGTAATAATAGTCCTGTCACTGGTGCCGGTACAGCTCATGGACAGTGACCCAAACAGTCTGTGCATGTGTGTGAGTCATGACAGGACTTCACAGTAAACACAGTTATTTACACTGGACACAACTACAATTATTACTGTCCTGAATATGAGCAAACAGCCTGAGCTCTGCCTGTAACACATTCTGAAGCGTGACATACATGAGATATACTGCGACAGATGATAGAACTGAAACTACTTTATGCCACTCACACAAAAACACAAATGAACCCAGTAAACCATTTTGAAACAGACAGGATCATGACATGGCCAGAGCTGCAGCAAATAAACAGCAGAATGAAGCAATAATGAACACAGAAGTGACTCATTCAACCCTGCACAGCTCAAATCTGATTATTACAACTGAAATACCCCAAAATCTACACACTATAAATACTAAGCCCCAAAATCTAGCAATCCAACTTGATCAATAAAGTGATAATAGTAATGACGGTGACAGGCCTGAGGCTTACAGTTGTACATATTAAAATAACTCACATGTGGAATAATGTGTGAAACCTGGTCTTATCAAGTAAGAGGCTCAATACTTCTGATTCCAACGCCACAATATTAATAAACATTCTTCATTTAGAAAATCTAATGTTATTTTCAACATTAAATGTCAGTATTTTCTTCTTCTGGACAGGAGCACAGCCTCTGTCAGGACAGGCCTGTGGTCTGCAGCAGATGAAACACTTTGGAAGAAGAATTTGGGCTTTTTTTATGTTATTGATTTATATCATATATGATGAAATCAATAAAGTTTTTAAAGTTGTGCCACACTGTTGAGCTCTGTTTGTAATATTGCTTTGTTTAATATTGTTTATAGCAATTACAAACATTTGTTTTTTAATTTGAAGTGAATATAAATGATATTTTCAAAGGATGGACAGAGAAATGACCCACCTCTGTTATATAGATTATTGCAGTATCAGCCTATAACAGTATTGGTACTGTGTGTCATGTATTGCAGTATGTTGTAGTACTTGTTCTGCTTGTCTCGGATGGTGATGTCTGCTCCTCTCTCCAGCAGCAGCTGACAGATCCTGGGATGACACATCTGTGTGGCCAGCACCAGAGGGGTCCTTCCGTCCTGTAAAACACACAATATAACTGCTCTGTCAGTGGTCCTAATGCATCATCCCATCACCTATTTATCATCATTCTGAAACTTCTTAGTTAAAAGGTCTGTGTTGTATTTTCTTCTAAAATGGCTGACAGACATCTTTCTTTCTAGTTTATTCTTTCTCTCGTCACATGATGAGAACAAATCACACAGTGGAGAACAGTGCAGACTGTGGGTGTGGATCTTACAAAGTCGGTGGCGTTGACGGCGGCGCCGCTGTCACACAAGAGCTTGACACTGGAGGAGCAGCCGGCCATCACTGCACCAGAGGAGAGCACAGTCACAAGAGAAGCTAACACGAGGACTACTGGAGGGTATGGATGTATTTAAAGGAAAAGTCACGTTTTTTTTTACAATCTGAGCCTTATTTCAGTAATAAAACAAGTTGTTTTACTCACCCATAGCACTTTGGTGTCATATGGAGCACTTCCAGAGATGTTTTAGATTAGCGTTAGGCTAACGCCGTTAGCCTATCGCGACGTATAGCCATAGCTCAGGGCATTCCCCGAGCATGTAATATGCCCCGTGCGGGCTCCAAATAACACAAACTTTAGCACTTTCCAAATCATAGAAGCTCGATGTCTTTAGTCTACGATTTCGTGTGGTCAAAAGTGGCCTGTAATCCCAGATTTAGCCATAGTTTCGAGTAGATGAGGACGCCAGTGCGCATGTGCGGACTGTGCTCTCAGCTCCCGGGACCCAAACATGGAACGCAAAGCTGTAAACTATGGATAAATCTGGGATTACAGGACACTTTTGACTCAAACGAAATCGTAGACTAAGACATCGAGCTTCTATGATTTGAAAAGTGCTAAAGTTTGTGTTATTTGGAGCCCGCACGGGGCATATTACATGCTCAAGGAATGCCCCGAGCTATGGCGATAAGTCGCGCTAGGCTAACGGCGTTAGCCTAAGGCTAATCTAAAACATCTCTGGAAGTGCTCCATATGACACCAAAGTGCTATGGGTGAGTAAAACTACTTGTTTTATTACTGAAATAAGGCTCAAATTGTAAAAAATTTTACTTTTCCTTTAACACATGAGGGGTCAAAACTGTGGGGGAAGGGAACCAAGGGAAACATGTTCAAACTATTCTATTCTATTCTATTCAAACTATTCTAATTAGGGATGCAAATTATCGGTTAATTCATTAACTGATAGTTGATTGACCTTATCGATCGATTAACGATTAACTGATAAGCGGCGTTTTTCACCTGAATTTGAGTGTTTCAATAGGGTCTTTAAGAATATAAGCTATAGTAACATAACACTGAGTCATAAATATATCATAGTATTATTATATTGTATATTCCTCAATGAATTATTCCTTAGTAAAAAGCAGACAAATGTATTGATCCTGAATAACAAAATACAGTAATCCCTCGCTCTATCCAATTTTTTTTTTTATAGTGTAAAATTTTTTTTATAGTGTAACATTGTGTTCTGTCCTGATTGGCTCGGGCTCGGGGCTCGGGGCGCGGGGCGCGGGCTGCGACGAAACCGGCAGCAGCGGCACGCATTCCGGGTTCGATCTCGCCTCGCGCGTACACCCGGGGCTGCTGAGCAGTGCCGTTGGCGCCTGCGGTCGGCTGTGAGTCGATCTTGGCGCAGCGCGGTTGCCTTGTTTCATGACCACGCGGGTGCGCATGTCCGCGTGTCCGCGGTTAGCGGTTAATTACAATTAATGCATTTTGATCGACCAACGTCTTAATCGACAATTAACCGTTAATCGATTAATTGTTGACATCCCTAATTCTAATGTTGATTTATTCTGAATTAAACATTGGACATGACACAGTTTGGTCTTTTGGTTCAAGACAATTATCCCATCAGAAGGCAGAATGAGTCTCTCCTTTGTGTTGCCAGTGTCAGGACTGAAATCGAGTTGGTTTAAACGTAAAATGCCTCTCTCTGATCTGATGGTCACTCCCTAAGCCCCGGCATCTGTGCCACTGCAGGCTCTACAGCTCAGGGAGGGAAGTGTGGAGGTTCTGAGCTTCACATGAGGCCTGAGAATGAGACAAATGCAGGATGTGTCCTCTATCTGCAGATTAAGGCTCTGGCAAAATGGGTCAACTTGTGATTGTGGTTTATTTTTTTCACAGCACAGACTACATACAGTTCTTTAAACGGGGCACTATTGAACTTTCTCTGGAGGAGTGTGTGCCACTTGCTTGTTTCTAATTAAAAGTTATTGGTTTGTACCACAGAAGCATGCAGGGGTTTTAGAAGAAGAAGAAGTGACTTTATTGATCTCACACTGGAGAAATTCTTCTCTGCATTTTAACCCATCCTATATATATATACATATATTAGGAGCAGTGGGCAGCACACATTAGGGCGCCCGGGGACCATCTCCATGATCTTCTTGCTTCGGCTTGGTCAGGACCTAAGCTGGAGTACCTATGGTGCATGTTTTGGGTTGATGGGGGAAACCGGAGTGCCCGGAGGAAACCCACCCAGACACGGGGAGAACATGCAAACTCCACACAGAAAGGCTCGGGCGACCCGGGGATCGAACCCAGACCATGCATGCAAACTCCACACAGAACACACACGGAAAGGTTTGGGCGACCCGGGGATCGAACCCGGAACCTTCTTGCTGTGAAGCAAGAGCGCTAACCACTCTGCTACCGTGCCGCCGTGTAGCTGCACTTACACTTGCTACTCACAGTTACACACTGATAATAATAATCTAATTTCTTACTGATCATGGTCCCTCTGATCACTCAAGATTTTGCAGTTTACAAGTCATTTAAGTCACGTTAAAGGTCCCGAAATCCGATTATAATCAGATCCGGTGTGTATGTGAACAATGCCAGTGACTGTGAGTTTAGACCTGGGCAAAGGTGACCCTGCTCACATTAAGAATCCATGTTTTTCTAAATATTTTTGAGAGATAAAAATTAAACAAGACTGTACAGTGGTACCTCACCTTACGAAATTAATTCGTTCCAGAAGTGGTTTCGTAACGTGAATTTTTCGTAAGTTGAGTAGCTATTTCAATGGAAAAAGCCTGATTCGTTCCAAGGCCCCGATCCAAGTTTTTTTTTTTATAGTGTAACTTTTTTTATAGTGTAACATTGTGTTCTGCGTAGAGACTGTAGACCCAGGACTAAACCTGGACTATACCAGGTCTAGACCAAGGTCTAAACCTGGACTAAACCAGGACTAAACCTGGACTAAACCTGGACTAAACCTGGACTAAACCTGGACTAAACCAGGACTAAACCAGGACTAAACCAGGACTAAACCAGGACTAAACCAGGACTAGACCAGGTGGATTAAAGCACCGTGCGCGGGTTTATTTCCTGGTTTCGTTTCGAGTCACGGCTGAGGCGAGCAGCGAGGGGGACCGCACGCAGTCTGAGCACATGAACGAGACCCGTGCTCAAACCGTGCCTCCTCTAGACCTGGTCTAGACCTGGTCTACACATAGACCAGGTCTAGACCACCGCGGCTCTTGCATGCGTTCGTTCATGCGCTCAGACTGCGTGTGGTCCCCCTCGCTGCTCGCCTCAGCCGTGACTTGAAACGAAACCAGGAAATAGACCCGAGCGCGGCGCTTTAATCCACCTGGTTTAGTCCTGCTTTAGTCCAGGTTTAGTCCAGGTTTAGTCCAGGTTTAGTCCAGGTTTAGTCCAGGTTTAGTCCTGGTCCAGTCCTGGTTTAGTCCAGGTTTAGTCCAGGTTTAGTCCAGGTTTAGTCCTGGTCCAGTCCTGGTTTAGTCCTGGTTTAGTCCAGGTTTAGTCCAGGTTTAGTCCAGGTTTAGTCCTGGTCCAGTCCTGGTTTAGTCCAGGTCTAGACCTGCTGTCAGCCCCGCGCCGGGTCATGCTGCGCTATCACACGTGTCAGAGCGCAGTCTTCTCCCCCCTCCCCCTTCCCCCCACACTTCACTATTAATAATTTTGTTGAAAATCTATGAAAGTTTGAGTGTTTAAACAAGAGACAAATGTGAGAAAAGTTTAAATCCAGTCTGAGAAAAGCGTATAATGTGTGTGGCTGAGCGCGCATTATTTGAATTTTTGAGATTTCGCGTTTCGTAACTTGAATTTTCTTTCGTATCTAGAGACCAAAATTTAACGTGAAGGCGTTTCGTAACTTGAAATGTTCGTTTGTTGGGTCTTTCGTAAGGTGAGGTACCACTGTACTCTTGAACATTCCAACAAAGCAGAAGCATCTCCATGGCAACAGGCAGATAACAGACCCACTACAGTCATACACCTGTGGATACACTGGGGCAGGTTAAGTGGGTTTCGAAGCACAGACCTCCAGACCAGAGGGCGAACCGTGCCAAATATATGAGCCCCTGAGAGACTGGGTTAGCAGCTTTTACATACAATAAAACAGAATAATACAGTAATTTTGTTCAAAGGTCAGCAAATTGCACCCAATTAAAGTGTAATTTGAACATGATTGTGAAGCTGGCTGATGCTGATTGTGCACGCGTTTGTATGATTGCCTTCAGAGTACGGTGGAGGCCTCACCAGCGTCGTGGAGAGCCGTCCGTCCCTGTAAGTCCACGTTCCCCACAGGGCAGTTGTGCTGAAACCAAAGAACACAGTCAAACACAGAACGGGATGATGTAGGTCCAAGTGTGATTTTCTGGACAAGCACTGGGATTCTGAAGAGTTTATGTTTTTGTAATATTATGATATTCAGAAATTGTCAAAAGTAAAGTCTAGATATTGAAAAAAACAACAATGGTGTAATCAACTAATACTAGACATTACTGTATATCCTCCTGGGACTTGAAGAAAAAAAATTATTTCAATTTGTATTTATTTATTTATTTATTGGTGTGATTTTCTAAATGAACACCTGAGCATTTACATTTAAATTGTATTTTTATTCATAATGTCGTAACATGTGCTCTGTTAAGTGTTAAATCCATGTGAAGTTACAACCAAACAAAAACTTATTTTTTTTTTATGACCAGCTTCTACTTATAGTCGCCTCAAAAAGTTTTTAGACTCTTTTAATTTCTTATTTATTTATGTATTATTTTTAAAGGGACAGTGTGTAGGATTCGTGGCGCATAGGTGGTTACTAGCTATTCCACTTCCTCTTTTGGCTACGGCAGACCTCGAGGGTCACCCGGGCGCGACGTAGCGCCGAAATCTCGCGTGCCCGCGCACGAACCGCGCACCGCTGTATACATAAACCGCGGTCCCCCGTTCACTTTTTTTTTTTCTTTTCGCATGAAAACACACAATCCCGATCATGATTCATGACAATCTACACATCAAATGAAACCTTACAGTCTCCTCTTTTTGACTATGCAATTCATTTCCCTGCAAAACAATCACTCCCCGAGCACATGGGGCTTTTATACAGAAAAGCACAAAACTTAGCTTACTTAGCTTACCTTTGAAGGCTCTGCACAGGTCAAACTCTGTATTTCATCATAAACTTGGTCTCAATCTGTCCATAAGGATCCAGCGAATAAAATCCAGTAAAACAATTTAGTCCAAAATACGTGTTATATCCATTACGATGTGTGATCCGGCAGCATGCTCCCCCCTCCCCCCCTCCCCTTCCCCTTCTCTCCTTCCTTCGCTCCTGGCTGCATATGAGAGCAGAGGACCGAAGGAGAGAAGGGGAAGGGGAGGGGGGAAGGGGGGACCCATAAGCAGCGCGGCTGTGCAGGAGCCGAGGCGAAGGATGAGCCCAAATGTCCTTCTGCGGCTCTCGTATTCAAAATGGCTGCCTCTATATGGGGAAGATCCCCCTTTTATGTGACTATATCTAAGTCCAAAAGAATACTTTGATTTCATGATGGAAGTGAAAAGGCTTGGAAAACAATGTATTTTTGAATGGGTATCTTCAATTTCAGTAATTAACAGGTAAAAATCTTACACACTGTCCCTTTAAATCATAGTCCAGCCACAAACCAGAGTCTGTCTCAAAACACGTAAAAGATCGACGGGTTAACTCAACGTCCACTATAAAGGACACAGATGAACGGAGGATAAAACAGATTCCAATTATGATTTGGGTATCAAAATAAAATCAGTCATCATCAATCATTGAGTATCGAGTCTTTTCTTTAGTACTGAAATCAAGTTTGAATCGTTAGTATTGTGACAACACTAATTCAAAGTTCATATTTTAAACACATGTACAGATCTAAACTCAGGGCTGGCACTTTGAATCATCACAAAATGAGATTCTATAAGAATTCCTGCAGCTTGTATACATATATATGTATGTACATACAGCCTCCCCAGTCTGCACAGGCACATGTGAGGCACTAACTGGGACCGTTTCCAAACCAATACTTGTCTGTGATGTTCCAGACTGTGGCATTAAAGGGCATGTAACTGATTTCCCCATGTTATGTGAGCACAATGTGCCGTACCCAGTACAGATATATTACATAAGCAGTTCTGGAGGTCAAAGGTCAGTGTGTAGTGTCTGCATCTAATTATGAAGCATTTTATTATCCATTTATTGTCTATTGATCTAATCTGGAAGTGTACGTAAGCATGTTAGCTGTTGTTCGCATCGCCATCGGTAAAACTCTGCTTTGGTCTCTGAGAGTCAAGCTCATCTTAAAGGTCCAGTGTGTAGGATGGTGGAGCATTGGTGGATGTGGGTATTGCAATTCCGGTTCTAGCTACGGCTAGCTCGAGGGTCACCCAGGCGCGCCGTAACGCGGACAGCTCAGCGTACCCGGAGGTGGGTTCACCGGCAGCCGCGCACAAACCGTGCACACGCGTGAAGTGCACCCGGCGCTGTGCGCGGGTGGGGGGAATCGGGAACCGGACCACGGAGGGCGGAGGTCAGTCTGAACCCGGGGTGCGGGCCCGCGCTGCAACAAAGCCCCAGCCGCGCTAGGTACTACGTCCTTCTTCTTTTCCTCTTAGATGAAGGTGCTTGCTCCTGCGATGTATGTGCGGAGTAAGTGTGATCCGGCAACATGCTTGTCGTTGTTTATCCAAATGCGTACTATCTCGTTGTGTGAAAACCACAAGCCCTTTGACAACTACTGTATAAAGAAAACGGCGAAGGCGGAGCCCAAATGTCCTTCTGCGGCTCTCGTATTCAAAATGGCTGCCTCTGCATGGGGAAGATCCCCCTTTTATGTGACTATATCTAAGTCCAAAAGAATACTTTGATTTCATGATGGAAGTGAAAAGGCTTGGAAAACAATGTATTTTTGAATGGGTATCTTCAATTTTAGTAATTAACGGGTAAAAATCTTACAGTGTACCTTTAATGTGGAGAATAAGATGTTAGAATGCAAAAGTGAGGAATAATTTAGGAGCACTGTAAACTGTTTAAAATGAACTAGTTTTGTTTTTCACAACACTTTTTCCATTTAAGACATTCTTAACACTAAATGGTCGTACTTTCTTTTATATTACTTGGTGTCAGATGTTCTGTACTTTTGACAACCCTAATCTGCTCGTCTTCCTGGAGATTGACACGTTTTGGTACATTCTAGACAAAGCACCAACATCTCCATAGAGACAGACGGCAGATACTCAACCAGAAAAGTTCCAGATATGCTCATGTAAGTTTTGTGACATACTGAAACTCGATGTAGGTCAGCTGAGGCGAGAGGAGTGTGTGAGTATTTACAGTGGGCTGGTCGTTCCCCACTGTGGCCCCGCTCTGGACACTGAGAGGCGGCACTAACAGGGGCCTCATGTTGCTGGGGAGGTTTGGCCCCTGGCGAGCCCCTCTAAAAAAAAAACACTCTCTCTGGCAACAGCGAAAGAAATGACCCAGCTGATCTGGTGTCACACGAAGAGGGGAGGGACACGGGGGAATCTTACCCTGAGGGAGGGGCGGCAGGGGGCATCCAGCTGCTGCTCTGTCTGAGGCAGAGGGCAGTGGGTACAGGGGGGGCAGAGGGCAGCGGGTACAGGGGGGCAGCGGGTACAGGGGGGCAGCGGGTACAGGGGGGGCAGCGGGTACAGGGGGGCAGCGGGTACAGGGGGGCAGAGGGCAGCGGGTACAGGGGGGGCAGCGGGTACAGGGGGGGCAGCGGGTACAGGGGGGCAGAGGGCAGCGGGTACAGGGGGGCAGAGGGCAGCAGGTACAGGGGGGGCAGCGGGTACAGGGGGGGCAGAGGGCAGCGGGTACAGGGGGGGCAGCGGGTACAGGGGGGGCAGCGGGTACAGGGGGGGCAGAGGGCAGCGGGTACAGGGGGGGCAGCGGGTACAGGGGGGCAGAGGGCAGCGGGTACAGGGGGGGCAGCGGGTACAGGGGGGCAGCGGGTACAGGGGGTACAGGGGGGGCAGAGGGCAGCGGGTACAGGGGGGGCAGCGGGTACAGGGGGGGCAGCGGGTACAGGGGGCGCAGGGGGAGAGCACAAAGCTAGTTCTATCCCAGATTAATGTACTTCTGTATCTCTTTTTCCAGAGTGAACTGTGTTATTGATTTTGAAGTGTACATATTGATAATGGTGAATCTCATTTTCACACATGAATGTCCAGACTGACCTGCAGCAGCTTCTGGACACACAACGAGTGTCCATTCCTCGAGGCCAGGTGAAGAGCGTTTTTACCTGTCAGAAACAGGACAGGGCTTTACATTAGACAGGGCTCTGCAATAATCATGACAATAGTAATAATAATAATGATAATAATAATAATATTTATTTTTTTTTGCCACTGGCGCCGCACTGTGACACCTGATTTTCCCTGTGGTCTCCCAACCACTGACCAGGCCCAGCCCTGCTGAGCTTCAGATCTGACCAGATCAGGGAAGGAGGTTTGTGTTTGTGTCTGGGGGTTTGTGCATAAGCAGATGCATCTGTTTGAAACTGTCTGACAGAACTGCTACAAACAACAAAAACACTAATAGGCCTTGCCATTGTGTTCTTGGGCAACACAAGCACCTCACTGTTTCTCAGTGTTGTGAGTGAATGAGTGCTGATGGTCAGACGGTCCAGATAAACAGCTTTACTTCTGTCACTCTCATTGTACAGAGTAGATTATGAAGTATAACTATACTTGGTTGTAGTACAGAAAATACCAGGGCTAAGGTCTAATAAGACCCTAAAATGCAGTATGCAGGACTTGATTTGAACTCAGGCCGATTGATTTTTATAATACACTAAAAGAATGATGAATGCTGAAATAGGACAATAACAACCACAGACAACTTCCTCTCTGTAAAATCGGATTCAAAGATCCTGAATTATGCTAAATTGAGAAGGTTGTTGCCTCTTCAGAAACATACCTGGAGTTGGGTTTATTTGAGTAAACCTTTGCCACTGCTGCCCCCCCCCTCTGGAACTCCCTGCCCTTCCATATCACAAACTCGGACTCAGTAAACAATCTCAAGTCACAGCTCAAAACTCATCTTTTCACCATTGCCTTTGACCCACATTAATTTAATTTGTTGTGTTTATTTTATTTTTATTTTGTATTCCTTTCTGTAAAGCGTCTTTGAGTTGTTTTGAAAAGGGCTATATAAATCTTATGTATTATTATTATTATTATTAAACCTAGTTTATTAGTCTGTCTACATCTCCAAAGCTCAAAATGCTCTGCTCCACCTTGTGAGGTCATAAAAGTTTAAGTTAACAGCTACCTTAAGTTCAGTAGATATTGGAAATTCCAGGGCTGAATTTCAGCGGATTTCGGTGGATTGTGGAGTTTCTTTCACATCGTCACATGATCACATCAGAACGAAGACAAAGATCAGGCCAGGCTAATAGGGCACTAATAAGAAGAGTGACCGCTGTGAGAGATGATGCAGTCTGAACACTTTGACTTCTTTTTCACCAGTTATTTGAAGTCATAGAGCCAAGAACTGTTGGCTATTCTTACTATGGATGAATCTGTATGAAAAGGCTCTGTCTGCATTTTTATGTCTGACATTCTTTTATGTGGCGTCTGATTAAAGGTGCACAATGAAACTGTTGTTTTGTTGACATAAAAACAGTTTGAAATCAGTGGCACTTCCTCGTAGATGCAATGGAACGCCCCGTTTCCCCAGCTGTCCTCTTAAATCAAGTATGTTTATGACATGACAGTACACGTATCATGTGGTTTGAAGTGAAAGCGGGACTTTTAAATGACATACTAACATCATCTTGAATGAATGGATGTGATTAACATAAATGGAGGGTGGCGATTTAGAATATTTGCTAAAAACAATTTCACCAAGCTCCCCTTAACATCTCTATGGAGACGAGCACAGTGCACCGTGGATGTGTTTGGGTGGATGCTGATGGAGTCACCTGTGGCGTCGGTGGCTGTGATATCCACAGTGTGTCCAAGGATGAGGTTCAGGCAGTCCAGATGCCCCCTGGTGGCCGCCAAGTGAAACCTATGAGAGGAGGAAGAGAGAAAATCTGAAATGTAATGCGTGTTTCTGTGTAAAGGTTCATGGTTTGTGAATACATTTCCGTGAGGGAAATGTTTTTGTTGTGACATCACAACCTTCTAGAATCCCTCTAGTGTAAACAGGGCCGGATCCTCAGGTGGAATTCACTGTTTAAACAGCACACATTACTGTACATTATTTTCTGATCTACATTACTGTATAATAGGGGTGGCACGGTATATGTATTCGTATTGTCACGGTACGGGGGTCACGGTTCGGTGCGCGCATTTTGACGGAGAATATACGGTACACAAGTTTAATATCGAACTGACCACAGGACTTTCATTTTGCAAGGGTTTCCCTGAGGACTCTTTAACCATTGCCATTTGCGAGCCCTGATGAGCACATAAAGTCATCAGTCATGAAAAGTCACGGACCCCCTCCCGCACTTGGCCCAGAGAGTTTGGACCGCAAACGAGCTACGAAATGCAAGATGTGTTTTTTATTTGCCTGGAGACACGTGAGAGTGTTTCCAGGCTCGGATGTCCTTTATCTGACCCTCCTAACCTCTGATACAGCAGTGGTTTACTTTTATTTTCTGTGGAAATGTGTTTTATTTTCAATGGAAAGCGTCTCATATCTTCCTTCTGCGCTCAAAAGCGGAAGTGGGGCCAGCGCACAGCGCACCGCTAAAGAGGAAAGAGCAGAGAGTTTGCCCCCCCACCCGCTGCACTGGCCTGTCTCTCTTCTTCTCATTTGCATTACAGCAACAGTGCCCAGAATAAAGTGTTTCAGAGTTCAAAGCTGCCTTTGAGGACAGCCTTTCTGGTCATGTTTTTTTTTTCCTGCACTGTACCGAAAATGTACCGAACCGTGGGGTCTGAACCGAGGTACGTACCATACCGTGAGTTTTGTGTACCGTGCCACCCCTACTGTAGAATATTGTTTCCTCATCACAAACATATCTGAAGTTGTGTTTTGTTTCATTCATGCATATTTAACATACAAACTGCATATTTAGGATGAGTTCCTGAGTTAAACTCCACACACCTCTACATCTCTAAACAGGAATGAAACAAACACAACTCTGGATACATTTTTAAGGAGGTAACAACACTCTAACATGGCTTCGTTCTGAGTAATATGGGACCTTTAAGGGTTGTTTAAGGTTCATATCTGTGATTACTGAGCCTGTTCACTGAAAGTAGTTCTCTATCATGTCTGTCTGTGCAGGTAACCATAGTGACGGCTGCTGGTTTCAGGGGGAGTCTGGACACAACGGTACAGACTGAACAGGAGGAGACATAGTTAGCCTCTCCGCTACATGACGCAGCACTTTGAAAGGTAAAAGCTGTTACGGTGTCAAACATGAGGAGGAGTGAATGTGACGGAGAGCCAAAGTGTCTGCACAAATCATGAGCTCAGAAGTGCACGGGCCTCATGAAGAGCCACTCCACAATGACCTACTGACTGTTTAGTCATTATGGCTGAACATTTTCCAAAACGGTTTATCGTAGAATGACTCTTTGTACATTGGTGCCATTGTTACTGAAGTATGCAGTATTTTATTGTGTTACTGTGTCAGTGACATCACTACATAATCCCACTTGAAGACATATTAGAAGAAGACTATAGTTCTATGACACCCGTGGTTTATTATGTTATCATTTGCACATTTTAAGATTGCAATATTGATCCAAAACAACTTTACCACAACATGTCTGCTTTAAAGGGACAGTATGTAACATTCTGGAGCTGGAAAGCAAAGTGCATGATTCCATGGATGCAACTTACATATGTTAGAACAGTGTCCATGGAGCTAGACACACACCCGTAATGAGGTATTATTTGGCAAAAAGTTCCATACTATTTCTTAGTACAGATACCTAAATATTTCACTTTCCACTCCTGCACTTCCCTGCACACAGGGGGCGCTGTGCTCTTAATTGAGCAGTTGTTTGAAGACCAAACTTGCCAACATGTCTTTAATCATCACTTTGGCTGGAAACAGTAGCTTTCGTCTCCCTCCTGTGACGGGCGCAGCACCCGAAGCCGGAGCCAAGAGCAGAGCAGGAGGGTGTGGGGCTCACGGGGGGTGTGGGGGGGTGTGAGTGTGTATGTGTGTGTGTGTTTATAGAGGGGGGGCTGTAAACCTATCTAGCGTGCAGTCACATGAACCTGCTTATACCCAGCCGGAGCTATCTGCCAAGGAGACAGAGCGGCTGACACCTCCACAGCGCCGGGGTATTAAAAGCCGTGTTGATGGCCAAGAGAAGGTGCTCCTCCGGGGGGCGCCGAGGGGTCCTGACCTCCTAGGATCAGGAGCACACAAGCAGTCACACCGCCCACCCCTCCCAGCGCTTCCAAGTGCAACTGTATGTACGTCTGGACAGATTCATTAGAGTGAATGTGTCCAGGCTTTGGCAGGAGAGTGTAAAACAGGAACAGTGACCACAACACAAATGGTTGTAAAATGTGAAATGTAACAGTGTTCGACAGCCTCCATCACAAAACAAACTATTATAAACAGTGTGGAGCCCTGTGTGGAGGCCTAGCGCAGGAGAAGAGCACATTTCACTCTGTCAGTGGCTCCTCACACCTGCTGCGGGGCCCCTCAGGTTGCCACACAGGATCCTGCTGCTATTTTAAACCCAGCAGAGGGACAAGTGGCTCTGAGAGGCACAACTACTCCTCCATCATAATGTCAGAGCCACATCAGCCTGCACATCCACAGCATCACATGAACAACACAATATGTGTCATCCTGACAAACCAGCCAAATATGAAAACTCTGTATTTATAGCACTGTCGCTAACGCAACTACAAGTGCAGAGTGCAAAGAGGCAAGAGATGTGAAGTGCCCAAGGACACAAGATTATTTCTAGCCAGTAGTGGAGATTGAACAGCCAACCTTGTGTTCCAGGTACTTCTGCTCTGTGCCCTTACACAAGTCATCAACTACCACATGGGGTGTGCAAAATAATCGTCATGACAATGCATCGCGATACTTTCACTATATACTGCATCGATTCTTGATGCCAAAAATCGATCGGTTAATTCATTAACTAATCGGCCTATAAATGACCTTATCGGTCGATTAACGATTAGTTTATTCTTTTTATAAATCCTCGGCACTTTTTTCACCTGTGAAAGGGTTTTAGTATTTCATGATAGGGCTCTTTAAGAATATAAGCTATAGTTTGAACATAACATTTTTTGTTTTAGTCAAAAATCCTCATGCACTTTTATTTGTTATTGGTTTGGTTCCTCAATTAATTATTCCTTATTCAATAAATTCAGTTCTGAATGTAGTTGCTCAGAGTTCTGAATCAGTTGAAGACACGACCCAGATACACAGACACTGATATTTAAGTTATCCTCTTTTTTATAGTGTACAAAAAATTTTCACTGAAGTATGTCGAACATTGTGTTCTGTCCTGATTGGCTAAGTATCGTGATGCATCGACTGATAGTATCGCATCGTGGACCAGGTCTGAATCGTGATTGGAATTGGACTGGACTTCTTTACCAATGGACCGGGACTCGACTCTAGACCTGGACTGAGACCAGGATTAAACCACTGGGGTGTGCAGGTGCTCGCCAGGAGCAGGGCGGCAGGTGCTCGGCAGGAGCAGGGCGGCAGGTGCTCGGC
>JAVJIX010000303.1:395000-482500 GCA_036785185.1 Paratrypauchen microcephalus | reverse complement strand
CTGTGTCCGGAGGAACCAGAGGAACGGTTCACCCAAACACTTTCTCGCACGTTATTATGAGAGCATGAATGAGGTGGTGTCAGAGCGGCTCTGCTGGCACCGTGTCACCGTGTGGCTCTGGTGTACTGCACTGTGTGGGGAGAACTTCACACAATGCTGAAAATACTTGTTGTGGTATGGGCTGGACATACCACAGTCATGAAACAATCCATTTGTCAAAGAAGAGCATGTGACCTGCAGCCCTCTGCTCAACAACAACATGTGTGCTCAGAGCGTCCAGGCTGCAGGTCCACACCGCTGTAAACACCCATTCTCTCCGTTTATACTTAATATAGAACAATATAGAAGTTTTCAGGCAAAGGCAGACTCCATCAAGCCAAGTTACAAGTCAAATCTAAGGCCATCTCATAGTACTTATGCATTTGTATTAACCAATAAAAAACACCTGCAATAGAATTAAATAGTTTAATGCCATACTATGGAACATTTTAAAGGAAAAGTAACTTTTTTTTACAATCTGAGCCTTCTTTCGGCAATAAAACAAGTAGTTTTACTCACCCATAGCACTTTGGTGTCATTTGGAGGAGTTTCGTAGAACTTATGTTGTAGCCGTTCTGTTCTACTAATGATCCCGTATCCGTTAGCGTGAGTGCTCGGGGCATTACTTTGCGCTCTCCAAATAACACAAACTTTAGCACTTTTCAAATCACAGAAGATCGCTGTGTCAGTGTAGACTTTTAGTGGATTCCAAAACGGCCTGAAACCCGATATGCAGCTATAGTTTCATTTGATGACGTCATCAGAGAGGACAGTGCGCATGCGTGAACTCAGCTGTTTTGTAAACACCGCTAGTCCGAAAGAAGCTAACACCGCTCTGAACTTTACTTTTCTGTTGCGATATCGGGTTTCAGGCCGTTTTGGAATCTACTAAAAGTCTACGCTGACACAGCGATCTTCTGTGATTTGAAAAGTGCTAAAAATTGTGTTATTTGGAGAGCGCAAAGTAATGCCCCGAGCACTCACGCTAACGGATACGGGATCATTAGTAGAACAGAACGGCTCAACATAAGTTCTACAAAACTGCTCCAATTGACACCAAACTGCTATGGGTGAGTAAAACTACTTGTTTTATTGCTGAAAGAAGGCTCAGATTGTAAAAAAACAGGTGATAAACCTTCACAATTAAAGTACTTTCAGGTTCTTGACAGTCAATATAGCATCACACACACGATACACCTGATTAAGAGTGTCTCACTGAGTCGTATATTACACATACACAAATTGTACTGATGACACGCAGAGCTGAAGTGAAGTCAACTTTCTGTAAATACAGTGTGTATTTGCACCTGCATATCACTTTCCATGGAGGACTGGAGACAGGTGAGTGCAAACCCAGCACCTGCAGACAATCCTGGATCAGTGCTAGTGCAGTCTCTGCAGCTCAGGGAGGGAATTCTGGAGGTTCTGAGCTTTCACATGAGGCATGGTCAACTAATTAAGAACTCATTATGAGAATGTAATGTTTTAAGGTCATGTGAAACCCAGCAAGAGCAATGAACTCTATGAGGAAGAGGCCACAGTGTGTTTAACATGACTTAGAACTTCTGCTGAACACTGATTCAGCTACATTTTTGTCTGCATGACAACATGGGGAGTTCCCACCACAGAAGACCATATCTCTTACAGCCCCCTCACATGCAGGCGCCTGGCTGTCTAATATAAAATCATTACAAGTAGAGTGTCAACATCCATCACTAACCAGCGCCCCCTCCCATAATCCATCATGATAAACAGATTAACCTAAAAGCAACAACAACCACGCAAAGCAGCCCCACTACGGCTCTTGAAAATGTCCACTAATTCCTGTAATGACCGTCAGCTGGTCACTGAGCGAGCCCCTGATCTGACGGACTGTGGAGTGATTTCCGGTGAGGATTAGATAAACAAACCGTGGTCAGAGCACACACAGTGACCCCTCCCACCACCACCAGGAGCTCCAGCCACATGGACACTGGAATAACAGGCACTGGTAATGTTCTGGTTATCTTTTCTCACTGGGTAAACAGTCCAAACGTTTATGATAGCATAGCGGTCTAGAAATGCTGGATATGCTCCCACAGTACAAAGTGTGGGTGGGATTAGGGTCATGCAGGGACTGGTTTTTATTTCACAAAAGGAGAGAGTGTGTATGATCTAAGCAGAAGGGAATTCCCATTTAAAGGCTCTGGGTGGGAATGAAACTGCACGACATTAGCAGCATCAGCGGGCGGGATGGAAACAATAGGGTTAAGGAGATGCACTTCCTACTGAATTCTACTCGACTTGAGGCTCACTTTGTGGACAGCGGGCACCACAGTGGGTATGACAGATTGGGTATGGCAGAGCAGTGTGTGGTACAGTGTGTGGTACAGTGTGTGGTGCAGTGTGTGGTGCAGTGTGTGGTACAGTGTGTGGTACAGTGTGTGGTGCAGTGTGTGGTGCAGTGTGTGGTACAGTGTGTGGTGCAGTGTGTGGTACAGTGTGTGGTACAGTGTGTGGTACAGTGTGTGGTACAGTGTGTGGTGCAGTGTGTGGTACAGTGTGTGGTGCAGTGTGTGGTACAGTGTGTGGTACAGTGTGTGGTACAGTGTGTGGTGCAGTGTGTGGTACAGTGTGTGGTGCAGTGTGTGGTGCAGTGTGTGGTACAGTGTGTGGTACAGTGTGTGGTACAGTGTGTGGTACAGTGTGTGGTGCAGTGTGTGGTACAGTGTGTGGTACAGTGTGGTACTCACGCAGAGCGGCCCTCCACATCCAGCTTGGTGGGGATGATGCCCTTCTTGGCGAGCACTGTGGACACCTTGTCTACTTCGGCCCGCTCCACCGCCTTCATCAGCCGGTCGTCATACTTGTTCCAGTCAGTGTTCTGGAGGAGCACAGAGTACACACATTAAACACACAGTACACACATTAAACACACAGTACACACATTAAACACACAGTACACACATTAAACACACAGTACACACATTAAACACACAGTACACACATTAAACACACAGTACACACAGTACACACATTAAACACACAGTACACACAGTACACACATTAAACACACAGTACACACATTAGACATAGTACAAGCATCTGTGTACATCATTACACTGTAACATGTTGACAGGTTCAAACATGCCTCAGTAAGTGTTACGATCAGTAACAGCATCTCACAGCAGTGCCATTATAGCCAACAGAGACAGCATACATACATACATACATGCATACACACATGTGAGCATACATACATACGTGAGCATACATACATGTGAGCATACATACATGTGAGCATACATACGTGAGCACACATACGTGAGCACACATAAAAAACATACATACAAAAGGCATGGCGGTGCATTTGAGCCAGCGGCTCATCCTGGGTGAAGGCAGCTGGTCCTTGCACCGTGCTACAGAGAACGTCGCCAGTTTTCCGCTTTACAAACACAACACAAGGAAAGAAAAAAGTTCCTCTTCTGTGGCACTCAGCCAGTAAGTGCAACAGTCAGATACAAAAGTCCCAAGAGTTCACGTGGAAGATTTCAACAGCAATAGTGATCTGCCAGCAGGCTCTGTCCGTGAACTCATCACTGCACAGCAGTTTACACACAGTCCAGGGAGGAGAGGGGGAGTAGAAGAGAGGGAATGGAGGTGGAGAAGCAGAAGGGCCAGCCCTGCCAGCCCCGGGACCTGCCCTGGCCGGCTCCTGCCACTCCTCCTCTGGGAACAGTCAGCTCAGCCTGACTGCTGCTCGTGGCCCCCCACAGTCTGTGCACGGTGCCCTCAGCCCCCTCAGTGGCCTCTGTGCTCGTCTGCTGCAAGCCTGAGGCTCCTGCTGGTCTGAGGCTTCTGCTTGTAACTAGCTCCTGTTTGTATGTGGCGCTCTGTATGAAAAGCTGTGCTCCTCCTCTGCAGGCTCTGCTCCTGTTGTGCTGCTGTTGGTGCGTCCGACTGGCGGCTGACTGAGCAGAGCGGGGTAAATATGGGAGGTTTAAAATATCCCCCTCCCTGTAAACAGCGCTGGCGCAGACAGCCCTGTAGACTGGTTACCTCTTTATTTTTTGACCTCCAACCTCCATGTAGTGACTGATAGAAAGACGGGAGCTAAGAATACATAGTGGACATGCCTTGGCCGTGAGTAATGGCTTTAGTGTCCATCAGCGCTGCCAGGCTGAAACAAGGCCGGCCCCACACTGCGCTCCTGTTCCAGCTGAAAATACGGGTGTCACTGGGGGATTAAGCTTGGGCTGGGGCCTGAGGGGAGGATACGGAGGGGCTAAAAGGGTGCTGCTCCAAAGCCCCTGATCCCTGCGCTCCAGTAGCCCGACGAGACCCCTGTGTGCGGGCAGCTGTCCCAGAGCGCCGGCCACTCCAGGCACCGCTCCGACCACACCACAAAAGATGAGCTGGTAGCAAAGGCATGCCCATAAACAGGGGCAAGGTGTCAGACGAGAAGGTTAGCAATGCAGGGACAGCGCAAGGAGGCAGAAGATGAGAACATGTATTTACACAGTGCAGCAGATCAGAGTCATGTTACACACTGTGGGCAGGGGAATCATACCCACAAACATCAACAAGGCCCAGCAGACAGCAACATGGGACATACATGAAAGGCATGGTGCAATGTCAAATTATAGTTATGAAACTGTACTTTTTTATGTCAATATTTCTGACCCAACAGTCAAACAACAGTGAAATCCGTCCCTCACCTTCATTTAAACTGACAGATTGCCATTGTTCTCGTGAGTGACCAACCATGACCATTTATGAAATCAAATTACACTGTGACCTTTATAACTGTGATTAGCAAATAATTGAATTAACTTGACATCTTTATGAATAATCTATTCTCTTATAAATCTTTGCACTAAATCATTGTTAGTGTAAAACTATTATTTCCTTGAATAAGCCATTGTAAAATGTGTATCTGTATCTGTAACTCATTTGTATTCAGTAAACTACTTTTAATTTTATTTTTTACAAAGTTTAAACAGAATATAACACCACATCATCTTTAAACTATTGACAGAGAATGTTATGTCACATGAGGCAGATCACACACTGTGAGGGGTGATACACACATGCAGATCACACACTGTGAGGGGTGATACACACATGCAGATCACACACTGTGAGGGGTGATACACACATGCAGATCACACACTGTGAGGGGTGATACACACATGCAGATCACACACTGTGAGGGGTGATACACACATGCAGATCACACACTGTGAGGGGTGATACACACATGCAGATCACACACTGTGAGGGGTGATACACACATGCAGATCACACACTGTGAGGGGTGATACACACATGCAGATCACACACTGTGAGGGGTGGTACACACATGCAGATCACACACTGTGAGGGGTGATACACACATGCAGATCACACACTGTGAGGGGTGATACACACATGCAGATCACACACTGTGAGGGGTGATACACACATGCAGATCACACACTGTGAGGGGTGATACACACATGCAGATCACACACTGTGAGGGGTGATACACACATGCAGATCACACACTGTGAGGGTGATACACACATGCAGATCACACACTGTGAGGGGTGATACACACATGCAGATCACACACTGTGAGGGGTGATACACACATGCAGATCACACACTGTGAGGGGTGATACACACATGCAGATCACACACTGTGAGGGGTGATACACACATGCAGATCACACACTGTGAGGGGTGATACACACATGCAGATCACACACTGTGAGGGGTGATACACACATGCAGATCACACACTGTGAGGGGTGATACACACATGCAGAGACCAGATACAGTGGTACCTCACCTTACGAAATTAATTCGTTCCAGAAGTGGTTTCGTGACGTGAATTTTTCGTAAGTTGAGTAGCTATTTCAATGGAAAAGGCCTGCTCTGTTCCAAGGTTTTTTTTTTTATAGTGTAACATTTTTTTAATAGTGTAACATTGGTTCTGCGTCCTGATTGGCTAAGAGACTAGACCAGGACTAAACGTGAACTAAACCAGGTCTAGACCAGAACTAAACCAGGTCTAGACCAGGTCTAGACCTGGACTGATGCTGCTTCAGGATTAAACCACCACGTGTCGCTCTTTGCTGGTTTCGTGCGGCTGGTTTGTGGCTCGGGCTCCAGAGGACGCGGTCCGGGCACCGCGGTTCTATATCGGACTCGCAGCACCGGTGCCGGTCGTGCAGACCAGGACTAGGGGTGCTCCTCGCGCGGTGCCGTGCTCCTCACACCGGCTGGTTTGTGAACCGAGCCACAAACCAGCCGGTGCGTGCTCCTCGCGCGGTGCGTTCATGTCTCCGCGCTGCTTCCGGAGTCGTGTCTCCCCCCACGCTTTACTATTTAATACATTTTGTTGAAAATCTTGCGTGTTCGGCGCTAGAGCTAAGAGGCCGAGAAAGGTGCTCTTTGAGCGGGGAGAACAGCGGGGCATCTGAGCGCGCATTATTCGAATTTTTGAGATTTCGCGTTTCCTAACTTGAATTTTCTTTCGTATCTAGAGACCAAAATTTAACGTGAAGGCGTTTTGTAACTTGGATTTTTCATATGTAGGGTCTTTCATAAGGTGAGGTACCACTGTACTGTTATAGACACTGGTCTTCTGTAGATCACACACATGGAGGGGTCGTCCTACTAAAAGGGGCCAAAAACAGAGGGGCCAAAATGGCAGTGAGCCATGAGGCACTGTACACATGTACATATCTGAAACGGTGAGCTTGTGTGTATTTGTTTAGGAATCTGTTGGTTATGAATAGGCCTGTTAGCTGCCAGGAAAATGGCCCAAAATGGCAAAATCTGGAGTGAAAAACCAAAGAAGCAAACTCTGCTACAGCCATACTAATAACTAATATACAATCATATATATATTAGGGCTGGGAATATTAACGCGTTAATCGCGATTAATCGCGATTAGAGTTATGATCGCGAACAATTTTTTTAATCGCGATCAGAGTTTGCCAGCATTTTCCGCAATTCTACCATCCATATGCAGCTCATTTGGTTGTATTAATTAAACTCATTGTCGGTTAAACGCGCTATTTTGAGTTTGCTAGTATTTTGTTCCTTCTACGCATCCGTAGGCAGCTCGAGCGGGCTTCAATCATTTATTTACAATTTCTCAAAGTAAGCACTATTACTGGTTCATTGTTACTTTTTCCTTTCTCTGCACTTTTTTGAAATAAAAAAAAATGGTGAGAAATACTTTGCATTGTGAGTTTAACTTTAGATTCGAACGGTCTTACTGCAAGATATCAATTTTAAACATGCAAAATAAATCACGATTAATCGCTATTAACTATGAAATTTCTGAGATTAGTTGCGATCAAGAAAATTAATCGTTTGACAGCCCTAATTATATATATATATATATATATATATATATATATATATATATATATATATATATATAATTATCCATTTCCATTAGTGGAAAGAACTCTTCCAAAAACATTATCTCAATAAAATCACCAGTTTGTTTTTGTTGAGCTAACTGACCATCCCTAATGAAGCCATCAATATAACGTCACCCAATTCTGGGAGTTATTGATCTGTGTCCAGTGTGACCATTAGGCTGCAGTGAGCTCCATGTGCACAGTGCAGAAGAGGCTGTGATAGGAGCACATTCTGTCCCTAGAATTGTCCTGAGGAGAGTCTGAGAGTCTGAGTGGTTCTTCTGCTACATAGAAATGAGCCTCATTTTTATTTTGAGAAAAAACTAAATGCATTCAGAACATTTCTCCATGGAGAGACAAGTTCAATGCCATTCTCTGATACATTTTAGGAAAAGCAATTACACATACAAATATAGCTGCAAGCAGCAATGTGGGGCCAAGCACCGAAGGTTCATGTAGGCCTCAGCATGTAGGCCACATGCAGGGTCTGACAGGGTCTGACAGGGTCTAACAGAGTCTGACAGGGTCTGACAGGGTCTGACAGGGTCTGACAGGGTCTGACAGCGTCTGACAGCGTCTGACAGGGTCTGACAGGGTCTGACAGGGTCTGACAGGGTCTGACAGGGTCTGACAGGGTCTGACAGCGTCTGACAGGGTCTGACAGGGTCTGACAGAGTCTGACAGGGTCTGACAGGGTCTGACAGGGTCTGACAGGGTCTGACAGGGTCTGACAGAGTCTGACAGGGTCTGACAGGGTCTGACAGGGTCTGACAGAGTCTGACAGGGTCTGACAGGGTCTGACAGGGTCTGACAGGTCTAACAGAGTCTGTTCTGACAGGGCTAGACCCTGTCAGAACAGACACATCAAAGACATATCAAAGGTTGCTAGGTGCGTTGCTAGGCAATTGACAAATTTCTGCAACTTTGACCTGCTGGTGCCACTAGACGGTTGGAGCTGGGGGCCTATAAATTGCTGTGGGTAATGAGGAGACTGGCTAGAATGTGCATGCCAAATTTCACAACTTTTTACCAAACGGTTCTAGGGGCTGCCATAGACTTCCTATATAACGGGAATAATAATAATAATAATCTTGAGACCTGAACATCAAAGCAAAGATCAAAGGGTTACTAGGCAACTTGCCTAGGCAACGGAATACAATTCCTATAGGGTGCCCAGCACCTCCGGTGCTTGGCCCCCTAATTACATATCCATGGAGACAAGACAGGAGGCATACAGTGTACACTAGACTACACCAAAACTTTGACATAGTTCACCCTTAACAAAAAGAACAGTAGGTTAAGGTACACTTGTCCTCTGCATTTGCCACTGGAGCTGGAACCTGTCAGGAGCAGTGGGCGCTGCTCCAAACCTTCAGCTAGTCTTGGTCAGAACTACCTTAGCTGGAGGAATAGACCTACAGAGGGATTATCACACTGTGTCACTTTGCGCTCTACTACACAGGTCTCTTCCAGAAAGATCCACTGTCAGTGTCCTGTGGGATTGCAGCACATTCTCTCCGAGGAGCGGGGCTAGTTGTATCGATCAGGTATGACTGGATGTTCAGACACTGAAGTTTGAGACATTTCTTCTCGTCATTTACGCACTCACCTGCATTTAACGCATACAGTTTATTAAGACATGTCCCACTCACTAATGTTAATGAAGCATCATAACTTATTTCACGCGCTGACAACAGCACTAGCTAGCATTGAAACAGACAGTGGTGCTTTCTGCATTTTGTGCACACACCTGCTGTGTTTGCAAACAAATAATGTGTCTACTGTGCATGCTTTGGGTTGGGTTGAGTTTGGATTGCTCAGAGGAAACCCACAGACACAGGGAGAAACTGCACAGAAAGGCCCAGGCAACATGTGAGGCCAGAGTGGTAACCACTGTGTCATCATGAGGCCATCACATAGCACCACAAAAATCCTTAGTAAAAGCTTTAATCAACCTGAATCATTCAACTGAAACCCCAAACCAATGCTTGACTCGCTGCGCTATGGGTCTGTCCAGACAAATGCCTCTCCTCTGTCCAGACGGATGACATCATGAGCAACAAATACACAGTCATCTGACCAGTGCACGAGGCCAAACCATATGGTGCAGCCCAGTGTGGGGAAGGGGGAGGTGATAGGTGATAGTGGAGCTGGATGTGTGAGACAGATTTTATGGGATTATGGTGTGAAGTGATGTGAGGGCCGGAACATGAGCAGACGTTACATCATCACCTCTGAGCTCGGAGTGCACCTCACAGTGACCCAGCCTGAAGCATTACACAGGTGTGAGCTGCAGTGACAGAGAAGGACGGGCACGGCTAGAGAAGGACGGGCACGGCTAGACGATACTGGAAACTGTGATATGTGATCACATTTTCTGGTATATTGGTATAACGCTCTGTGGCTCTGCTGTTTTACTTCTGTTGCTTTCAGCTATGCTTTGGAGTCACTCAGCCGATATAAAAATATTTTTTAAATGGACTGATAACATAGTGATGACAGGATGTGTCTTGTTCTTTACCATAGTACAGTGGTACCTCACCGTACGAAATTAATTCGTTCCAGAAGTGGTTTTGTAATGTGAATTTTTCGTAAGTTGAGGAGCTATTTCAATGGAAAAAGCCTGATTTGTTCCAAGGCCCCGATCCAAGTTTTTTTTAATAGTGTAACTTTTTTTTATAGTGTAACATTGTGTTCTGCGTAGAGACTGTAGACCCAGGACTAAACCTGGACTATACCAGGTCTAGACCAAGGTCTAAACCTGGACTAAACCTGGACTAAACCTGGACTAAACCAGGACTAAACCTGGACTAGACCAGGACTAAACCTGGACTAGACCAGGTGGATTAAAGCGCCGCGCGCGGGTCTATTTCCTGGTTTCGTTTCGAGTCACGGCTGAGGCGAGCAGCGAGGGGGACCGCACGCAGTCTGAGCGCATGAACGAGACCCGTGCTCAAACCGTGCCTCCTCTAGACCTGGTCTAGACCAGGTTTAGTCCAGGTCTAGACCTGCTGTCAGCCCCGCGCCGGGTCATGCTGCGCTATCACACGTGTCAGAGCGCAGTCTTCTCCCCCCTCCCCCTTCCCCCCACACTTCACTATTAATAATTTTGTTGAAAATCTATGAAAGTTTGAGTGTTTAAACAGAGACAAATGTGAGAAAAGTTTAAATCCAGTCTGAGAAAAGCGTATAATGTGTGTGGCTGAGCGCATTATTTGAATTTTTGAGATTCTTTCTTTCGTATCTAGAGACCAAAATTTTACGTGAAGGCGTTTGGTAACTTGAAATTTTCGTTTGTTGGGTCATTCGTAAGGTGAGGTACCACAGTATTATAGGATTATAGTATTATAGTCCACTACTCCATTTGCTGCTACAGCACAATCAAGGGTAAATGAGAAGTTTTACAGTTTGAATAGACTCTCACTCAGGTGTTTATTACACATTGAGGGTATAATGAAAGACCATGTGTATGACACAAGGCTCTGACATGTCTAGAGGATAGAAATGATGTCCTAACTTGAACACAAAGTTTGATAAGATAAGATAAGATAAGATAAGACTTTATTGATCTCACACAGGAGAAATTTACTTGTCACAGTAGCTCCAGGTAGGGACAGTTTGAACAAGAAGACAAGTGCATGCAGGCAAAAAAAGGCATAAATAATAATAATAATAATACATTTTATTTGTAATGCACTTTACATAAAGATAGGTGATAGTAATAATTAAAAAAATAAGTAATAAATCTAATTATAATAATAGTAGTGATAATAATAAAAAATAAAAATAACAGTGACAGGGAGAGTATTGAAAAAATTGGAAAAACGATATTGCACGATAGGAGTATTGAAAAAAACAACAATATTGCACATTGGGAAAACGACCTGATAACATTGGTGCTTCTGTTTTAGACTTTTGATTTGAGCCACAGCAGCGGGTCGGTTGTGACAAGCATCAAACAACACAAATATGTGCTTCATGTGGTCCCTGAGCTGCTCACTGACAAGTCTGCACTCGTGTGATTGTGGTTGCATTTCGTCTTACTCACGTTCCTTGGAAAAGACCTGCACTACCTGGTGTCTCTGGAGTGTAGGTGTAGGAGAGACTGCCAGAGTGCTAATATGTCTGTGGAGGAGCAGAGGGCCCATCACTACAGCCTGTTTGTAGTGCCACTTTTACACCTCTCCTGCCCATGCCCCCAGGCCCCGCCCCTTCTGATGTGTGCTGTCAAAGTGCACCTGCCCCGGCATGTTGAGTTGGGAGCTGGGATGCTTCTAGACACACATGTATTTTTGATAATAATCAGATGGTATTTTTGCAATTTTTGTCATTGTTCCCTCCATAAAAAACCTGCCTGAAGAAGTTTTAGATGTCATGCATGGATGTGCGTAATCTAGTGATCTCTCCTTATGATTAGCAGTACAAGCCTGTGCAATGCTCAGCTCACATCCCCATGCTCCAGGATGACACTCCATAAATTTACAAAAGCTTGATACAAAATAATACAACTTCACAACCCTGATGTGCTCTGCAGTAGTTTCATTATCAATCAATCAATCAATCAATCAATATTTATAAGACGCTTTTCATACAAAATTGTAACACAAATTAGTGGGATGCAGCTGATCACAATCACAAATGGACTCTTGGAAGATTTATGCCATGTTAGAATGCCGTTTCTTCATCAACACACACACACACGTGGACAAAACTGCTAGTACCCTTCAGTTAATGAAAGAAAAACTCACAATGGTCACATGACTTGAATCTGACGAAAGTAATAATAAATAAAAATTCTATGAAATTTAACCAGACATAAGTCAGACATTGCTTTTCATTCATTCATTTTCTTCCGCTTTTTTCCATTTTCTGAATCGCGGGGGCAGCAGTCCAAGCAGTGTTCTGCTGGGGGCTGGTGCATTGTGTTCTGGGCAGCAGTCCAAGCAGTGTTCTGCTGCCCAGAACACAATGCACCAGCCCCCATGAATCCTCCCGCAGGTGGTGGGTCCACAGGAGGACGGCTCACGTCACAACAGGCCTTGATGTATCTTCTGCCATGGGGGCTACCAGTGTCCACAGACACTGGTGGCAAGGTGGGGTTAAGTGTCTTGCCCAAGGACACAACGGCAGCGCTCATCTGTGGGAGCTGGGATCACACGCGGTCCACCCGTCAAGAGCGGGATTGCTTTTCAACCATGCTTCAACAGAATTTAACTTAAACAAAAAAATAACTTAAAAAAATAAAGTCATGAAACAGGCCTGGACAAAAATGATGGTACCTCAGAAAAGACTGAAAATAATGTGACCAAAGGGACATGTTAATCCAAGGTGTGTCCACTGATGACCATCAGAGGTGTGTACAGTCTTGTAGTCGGTCAGAGGGCCTGTAGGGCTACAGGTCGTCACTGTGCCGTTTGGTGACTGGTGTGTACCAAACTCAACATGGACCAGAGGAAGCAAAGGAAACAGTCGTCTCAGGAGATTAGAAAGAAAATGATAGACAAACATGCGTGAAAAGTCCCTCAGTCGTCCAGGTAGAATCCATGATCAAAGGAGAAGTTTCAATTTGTCAACTGGACAAAGTTTGTTTGGTTGAAAACGTTTCGCCGCTCATCCGAGAGGCTTCTTCAGCTCTGGCCCACATGCTGGTTCGACCCTGTTTATATCTAGCTGCAAGGAGGAGCTAACTACCCTGAACAAAGCTCTGACCTATCCCCGCTTCTTTTCCCTGGCTAAGATCTGAACCTCACTGTCCTCAAAGGTTCAGATCTTAGCCAGGGAAAAGAACTGGTTTGAGAGGGGAGTTAAAGAGGCGATTTTTGTCAAAAAAGAGAATCTGTCGTTAAACAGAAATGGGGGAGTTAGACACAACTTGTCTCCCATTTATAATTTGATTCTCAAACAAAGAATCATTAGGACGGACAAGCCATTACAGAGGGGTGGAGAGGGTCATCGTCTTGAATAGGGAATTGGACGCCAGAGAAATTTGAAATACAAAGAGACAGATTAGCTGATGGTTCAGAGTTGTTTCAGTGTAGTGAGCGGGCTAATAGATATGCTAATACAAGACGCCAGAGGAATTCGTAAAACAAAAGAGAGTAGCGGGGATAGGTCAGAGCTTTGTTCAGGGTAGATAGCTCCTCCCTTGCAGCTAGATATAAACAGGGTCTAACCAACATGAGGGCCAGAGCTGACGAAGCCTCTCGGATGAGCGGCGAAACGTTTTCAACCAAACAAACTTTGTCCAGTTGACAAATTGAAACTTCTCCTTTGATGATAGACAAACATGTTAAAGGTAAAGGTTAGGGGTGTGAATGTTTCACTCACAAAACAGTTCGATTCAAATCTCGATTCACAGGCTACGATTCGATTCAGGGACGATTCATAAAATTAGTAAACGATCCGGTACGATTTGATTTGGTTAATTTCATTTCAATACAAATTGACAACTTTACTCCCAAGTGCTTTAAAGTTATTGAGAAGAAAAAGAGAGAAACAGAAATTAAAGGAAAATTACGTTTTTTTTACAATCTGAGCCTTCTTTCGGCAATAAAACAAGTAGTTTTACTCACCCATAGCAGTTTGGTGTCAATTGGAGCAGTATCGCAGAACTTATGTTGAGCCGTTCTGTTCTACTAATGATCCCGTATCCGTTAGCGTGAGTGCTCGGGGCATTACTTTGTGGTGTCCAAATAACACAAACTTTAGCACTTTTCAAATCACAGAAGATCGCTGTGTCAGCGTAGACTTTTAGTAGATTCCAAAACGGCCTGAAACCCGATATCGCAACAGAAAAGTAAAGTTCAGAGCGGTGTTAGCTTCTTTCGGACTAGCGGTGTTTACAAAACAGCTGAGTTCACGCATGCGCACTGTCCTCTCTGATGACGTCATCAAATGAAACTATAGCTGCATATCGGGTTTCAGGCCGTTTTGGAATCATTTGGACACCGCAAAGTAATGCCCCGAGCACTCACGCTAACGGATACGGGATCATTAGTAGAACAGAACGGCTACAACATAACTTCTGCGATACTGCTCCAATTGACACCAAACTGCTATGGGTGAGTAAAACTACTTGTTGCCGAAAGAAGGCTCAGATTGTAAAAAAACATGACTTTTCCTTTAAATTTCAAAATAGTATCCTTTTGTTTATTTAGTGTCCAACAGACAATACACCAGGCCTACTGAAAAACTCTGCTCATACTTAAAATACAACACATTCTTTCCCTCAAGCAACACAAAACAATAAGGTTAGATATAAAAATAAAAAAGACCTTATAAAACAAGCAAGTTGCCTATTAAAGGCAAAAATCTGAATGAATCAGAATGATTAGTGCTTCAGTCACTCATGAGTTTCAGTAACTGTAAAACTGCAACATATCACTGACAAGAAGATAGACATCACCAGGCAGTTATAGAAAACACTAGAATGTTAAATCCAACATGTCTTTATGTCTGTAATTAACTTTTATTAACAAAAAAAAGAAAATCAGAGAAAGCTCTTAACACTGAATAAAATACTTTCTCTCCATCTCAGAACATTTCCTCAGTCTCCTTTGAGACAAAAATCATCAATGTGAGTGTGTGAGTGTGTGTGTGTGTGTGTGTGTGTGTGAGTGTGTGAGTGTGTGTGTGTGTGTGTGTGTGTGTGTGTGTGTGAGTGTGTGAGTGTGTGTGAGTGTGTGTGAGTGTGTGTGAGTGTGTGTGAGTGTGTGTGTGTGAGTGTGTGTGTGTGTGTGTGTGTGAGTGTGTGTGTGTGTGTGTGTGTGTGTGTGAGTGTGAGTGTGAGTGTGTGTGTGTGTGTGAGTGTGTGAGTGTGTGTGAGTGTGTGAGTGTGTGAGTGTGAGTGTGAGTGTGAGTGTGAGTGTGAGTGTGAGTGTGTGTGTGTGTGTGTGTGTGTGTTAGGTGAGAGTCGTTGTAAATTGCATCCGTGTTGTCTGACATGGTTAGTCGGTTCCATAGCAAAGTCAAAGAAAGTATCCCGCGCTGCGCTCCAACTACACCAGCCGACGTCACAGGTAAAAGGTCAACACTGTGTCTCGTGAGGGTTCAAACACACACACACACACACACACACAGTGGCAGGGCCGCTTCTACTGTCTATGAGGGACCGCTCATGGTCACAGGAAACCAATTTGCGACCGTAAATCCGGTCCATTGGACCGGTCTGATCCGGGCTCCGATGATCGGTACATTTGGATCGCAGAGGTCACAGACTGATAACCCATCCAAATCGGTTCATCTTTACTCCCCAAGTACCGGCTATAAGAGCATCTCCAAGCAGCTTGATGTTCCTGTGACTACAGTTGCACATATTATTCAGAAATGTAAGATCCATGGGACTGTTTCCAACCTCCCTGAACGAGGCCGCAGGAGGAAAATTGATGACAAATCAAAGAGACGGATAATATGAATGGTAACAAAAGAGCCCAGAAAAACTTCTAAAGAGATTAAAGATGAACTTCAAGCTCAAGCTCAATATCAGTGTCAGATCGCACCATCGGTCGTTGTTTGAGCCAAAATGGACTTAATGGGAGACAACCAAGGAGGACATCATTGTTGAAAACAAATAATAAAAAACCCATATTGGAATTTGCCAAACTACATGTTGACAAGCCACAAAGCTTCTGGGAGAATGTCCTATGGACAGATGAGACAAAAATGGAACTTTTTGCCAAGACACATCAGCTTTATGTTCACAGATGGAAAAAATCATCATATCAAGAAAAGAACACTGTCCCTACAGTGAAACATGGAGGAGGCTCTGTTATGTTCTGGGGCTGCTCTGCTGCATCTGGCACAGGGTGACTCGAATCTGTGCAGGTACAATGAAATCTGAAGACTATCAAGGGATTCTAGAGAGAAATGTGCTGGCCAGTGTCAGAAAGCTCGGTCTCAGTCGCAGGTCATGGGTCTTGCAACAGGACAATGACGCAAAACACACAGCTAAAAATACCCAAGAATGGCTAAGAGGAAAACATTGGACTATTCTAAAGTGTCCTTCTATGAGCCCTGACCTAAATCCTACTGAGCATCTTTGGAAGGAGCTGAAACATGCGTCTGGAAAAGGCTTCACACCTGAGACAACTGGAGCAGTTTGTTCATGAGGAGTGGAACAAAATACCTGCTGAGCGGTCCAGGAGTCTCACTGACAGTTACAGGATCATTGACAGTTACAGGATCATTGACAGTTACAGGATCATTGACAGTTACAGGATCATTGACAGTTATAGAAATAGTTTGATTGCAGTGATCGTCTCAAAAGTGTGTGCAACAAAATATTAAGGGTACCATCATTTTTGTCCAGTCATGAGTTTATTTTTTTAAATAACTCTGTTGAAGCACATTTGAAAAGCAATGTCTAACTTACATTGGTTAAATTTCATAGATTTTTAAAATGTATTTATTATTACTTTTGTCAGAATCAAATTATTTCTGTGACCATTGTGAGTTTTTCTTTCATTAACCGATGCACTTGTGTTTGTGTTTTGTTTCATTCACATGTTTGAGTAACCCTTTATTATTAGTCGGTCATCTCCATAGATCCAAACACTCTGTTCCACCTTGTGATGTCATGAAGCGGTAGTTTTAAGTTAACAGGTAACAGCAACTTTTAACCTCAAGTCCAGTAGAGATTGGCCATTCCAGGGTGAACTCATCCAAATCAATCTTGTGAAAGTGTATGGAGTTTAAAAACACAGTGGAGCACTTCCTATATTACCACATGACATCACAATGTGCAACAGTGTTTTTTTCTGTTTGAGAGAAGAACTCTGTGTGTGTTAAACATGAGTGAATGAAACCAAACAACTCCAGCTGGAAACAACATTAGAACATCGATCAGAAAAAGTGTAATTCAGGGTTTGTTGTTTGTTTTTGTTGTGAAAAATAGACCATGGAGTCACCAGTCTGCTACTGGGTGTGCTCAGGCAGTTTTGGGTCAGGGACACGGGACCCCTCTCTCTGGACAGAGGCAAGTCAGAGGGTCAGAAGTATAGGACACACTCGCCCCCTGGTGGTCAGAAATAGATTAGCTTCTCTTAGGTGTCGCTCCCTCCCACTTCTCTGCACTCGTTCTGTTTACTATAGTGATGCATTTGAGAGTTATCGGTTCTGTCTGAAATAAGAGCGCATAATATCCAGATTCACTGAAACTTTTTTATCCATTTTAGATTCTGGAGACTTGCTGTATATGAACGCTTCAGCTCAGTGTCTGAGTAAGATTGACTCTGTGTATCTGCTGCTTTGAGGTTTCACCACTGTGAACTGTACTCTCCAGTGGGACGGCCTTCTTTATCCACTAGGAGGTTGACTCATTCGTACACTTTTATCTACAAGGCCATGCTTGGACTACTTCCCTCCTACATATGTAACTTAATCACACAGAAGTGTTGACTCTTATGGGCTGCGTTCAAATGATCAGTTGTTGCTCTCTGTTCCGTTTGTTCGCACAGAGTTGGGAAAAAGGGCTTTTGTCTTCTCTGCCCCCTCGACATGGAACAAGCTGCAAAAGGACTGGAAATTAACGGAATTTATCTCACTGAATGACTTTAAGTCCAGACTGAGAGCTCTTGAGACAGCCTCCATAAATTGTACCTGTTTTAACTAATTTATATGTAATTTTAACTAATTTATATGTCATTTTAATTGTGTTTTAATTGTCTTTTTGCTGCCTCTAGGTCAGGGCTCCCTTGAAAAAGAGGTTTTTAATCTCAATGGGATTTCCCTGGTTAAATAAAGGTTTAAAAAAAAGATTAGAATTTGGGTAGGCACAACTATCATATCTGAAAGACATTATTGTGTACAGTGGATTACATTAAAATAATCTAGTCTTTAAAATATTATATTTTGTATATATGGTTTATTTATTAATTGTGGATTCTTTTTTTCATGTTGAGCACACTACATAAGCTTCTTTAAAAAGTGCATGTTGGGATTAGGGATGGGCATAATTAATCAATTAACCGATAATTGATCATTAAGAATTTCACCGAGCAAGTTCATTTTCATCGACAAACTGATTAAAAAACAACAGTCGCCTCAGTTAGCGCGCCTCAGATGATATATGTGAGCTTCCGTAGGTCAATGGCCAAAACATGAAGATGTCGCGGCGAAGTGTTGTGTGGGACCACTTTAATTTAGAAAATGACCAAGCGCACTGCAAGCACTGCAATGCAGCATACAAATATACCTCATCGACAACACAAATGATTTATCATTTGAACACCGCGCATCCAAGTCTGGTAAAAGAAGGTGGCGGCGGTTCATCATCTCTATCACAGGCTAGCCTGGACTCTGCGCTAGCACGGACCAGGAGGAGCTGCAGTGCTCAACGAGCAGAGAAGGTCACCGAACTGATAGTGAAGATGATCAAAACAGACATGCTCCCCATCAGTGCCGTGGAGGGCAAAGGTTTTCACGACTTAATAAAATATTGCTGCAGATACGGCTGGGTTGTGTGGAGGAGGTAGGACAGAGACAGCGGGCTAGCAGCGGTTAGCTCGGATCCCAAAGCGGCTAACTCCGAGCGCGCTAGCAGAGGCTGCAGGATGCGTGTCGCCTCGCTTTAATCCACCTCTACGCATGTTGATTTGCAGATTTACTTTCCCGTGGAGAAGCGCCTGTTCCCACAGCCTCGGCAGACATAGTAAAAGCGACACACATGAGTGAATGGTTGTTGTCTTTTTAATACAAAATATGTTAACGATTAACCGATTATTGCTCATTAATTCTCCCGACGATCGACGAAGAAAACTTCACCGAATGCTAGGGATGCAAATTATCGGTTAATTCATTAACTGATAGTTGATTGACCTTATCGATCGATAAGTGGCGTTTTTCACCTGAATTTGAGTGTTTCAATAGGGTCTTTAAGAATATAAGCTATAGTAACATAACACTGAGTCAGAAATATATCATAGTATTATTATATTGTATATTCCTCAATTAATTATTCCTTAGTAAAAAGCAGACAAATGTATTGATGCTGAATAACAAAATACAGTAATCCTGCGATCTATCCAATTTTTTTTTTTTATAGTGTAACATTTTGTTATAGTGTAACATTGTGTTCTGTCCTGATTGGCTAAGAGACTAGACCAGGACTGAACGTGGACTGGACCAGGTCTGAACCAGGTCTGGACCTGGACTGGACCTGGACTGGACCGGACCAGGTCTAGACCAGGACTAGACCAGGACTAGACCAGGATTAAACCACCACGTGCTGCTGCTGGTTTCGCCGCGCGCCCCAAGCCGCCCCGAGCCGGGCCAGCCGCGCGGGGCTCGGGGCGCGGCGAAACCAGCAGCAGCGGCACACATTCCGGGTTCGATCTCGCCTCGCGCGTACACCCGGGGCTGCTGAGCAGTGCCGTTGGCGCTTGCGGTCGGCTGCGAGTCGAGCTTGGCGCAGCGCGGTTGCCTTTTTTTCGTGACCACGCGGGTGCGTATCCGCGGTTAGCGGTTAATTACAATTAATGCATTTTGATCGACCAACGTCTTAATCGACAATTAACCGTTAATCGATTAATTGTTGACATCCCTATCGAATGCCCATCCCTAGTTGGGATGTTATCGTTCAGAGAGCTGCACTGGATTCCACTTGTCTGCACCAAATCAAATTGGTGATTTCAGAGCAGCTGAAACAAACCCAACTCAAACCTGTTCTGAACTCGGGCATAAAGATCGCCAAATGATGTAGGTGTGTAAGCCTCCAGAGTTGCCTGCATGTGTTTGTGCCAAAAAGAATAACCCTGTATGCCCGTCTGTCCTCAGAGTATGAACAGTAAACATCAGGTGACACCAGCACACTGTGGAAGATGGATTCAAGTCCAATGTCTGTGTCCAGCCGCTTGTCCTGTTTTAGCTGACCCCAGCTCCAAGAGAAGGTCAGTTTTTCTGGCCGTGAACGCTGACCCCCTCTGCTCCAGCAGTGGTGGTGCTGCTCTTGACCTACTTTCTCAGACACTTTATTAAAAAGACTCCAGGGGACAAAACTCCTAGCAGAGCGTTTAATTACAATCTGTGGTGAAGTGGGTAGAATAATTATGGGAAAAAATCTGATTGCAATCTGGTGAACAAATATATTTTTGAATTTATTCCAATCAAGATTCAGTCCACAGGGTGCAAGATGAATTATGCAACTTATTTGGAGGGGATCCAGACCAGCTTGATGATGGCTCTGCCTACAATGTTGGCATTTCTATTGCTCAAAAATGCTTTGAAAAACAAGCATGAACAAGCATGGTATGAAATAAAAATCTGCCAACAAATACATAAATAGAATCATTTTGTGAATGGTAGAGGTGGACTAATCACAGCTAATTGCAGCCGTTCACTTAGATTGTGTAACCATGTCACAGTTGCTGACAGAGGTTCATAAGGGGCTCTCTGCAGGTCCTGACAGGCCTCTCAGGATTACATATTCTGAAGTGCCATGGATGGTGACAATATAGACGATAAACAACGTTATTGAATCTAATTTATGCCTCTGACAGAAGTGCCCTACAGCGAGCTTTTCCCCAAAAACTACTTCATAACAGAACAAAGCACTTTCATAGTTAGTTTGCATCAGAATTGTGAATAATAAAAGTTATTTAGTCAATCCCCGGGCGCCCTACGGGGGATGAATAAAGCGTGTCTTCTTCTTCAATCCTCACAGCTCAAATCTTATAGTGCAGAAAAATAAAGTTCCTCTCTTGTAGAAAGTAAAAGTGCCCACGATAAATATTGACCCCCAAAAACTATTGTTCCATCCTTCATATATTCAACAAGAAGTCCATACAGTATTCATGGTGACAGAGCCAGTACTGACCCTGCACCAGTGTAGAAAGTACTAGAATGATGTCACCATTTCTAACAAGCTGCACATAGTCACTAACTTAAAGGTCCCATGGCATGAAATTTTCACTTTCTGAGGTTTTTGAATGTTAATGTGAGCTCCCCTACCCTGTTTTGTCCCCCCCCCCCGGCTAAAAGTTGTGAAATGTCTAAACTGAGCATTTGCGATCCTTTTCTGCGTCACAAAAAAATTAGAGCTCAAACGGGCGATTTTGAACAAGGAAACTTATTGACGTCAGATCGAAAAAAGAAATGCAAATGCAGTTCTACCCCCGTCTGTCTGTACTCAGCGTCTCTGTAAATCACGCCCAGAGAGTTTGGACTGCGAATGCGCTAGGCAATGCGAAATGCGTTTTTTTATTTGCCTGGAAGCACGTCCGAGTGTTTCTAGGCTCGGAAGTCCTTTATCTGAGCCTCTGGACCTTTGAACAGCAGTGGTTTAATTTTATTTTCTGTGGAAATGTGTTTATTTTTCAATGGAACACTTCTCATCTCTCCCTAATGGAGTGTTCCAGAGTGACATTTATGACTCTTTCTCATCTTATCTCTGTTTCTCATGCACTGAGTGTTGATTTTGAAGAAGGATTCATTTACAGTATTAGGGAACCATTAAGGAGCCATATAAAAGCATCAACAAGTACCATGTCATGGGACCTTTAAAAAGGAAACACTCTGTTCCACCTTGTGAGGTTTTAATACGGGAAGTGCTCCATTGTGTTTTTAAACTCCATACACCTTCAGTAGAATCATTTGGATAATTTCAGCTCTGGAATTTTCAAGTAGTTGTAAACCTGAAAATACAAGCTGCATGACATCACAAGGTGGAACGGAGCATTTTGAGCTTCGGAGATGTCCAATATCAGCCCAATATTCCAGGGTTACTCAAACAGGCAACACAGGATGTTTATTTTTTCTGTCAACTGTACCAAAGCACCAGATTATAACAGAAATAAATGGGACATGTCCAATTTTTTGAATATCATGAATAAATCACCATTTCTATTTCTGTGTTACCAGTAAGAGCTACATTTGATATGACCTGAAATGACAGACCTAAAAATGGCGCTTTGTGCTACAATTTTGTATGAAAAGCGCTTTATAAATATTGTTTGTTTGACTGATTGAAAATGTAAAACTACTAATAACAAAATAAAATGAAACAAGATGAAGACAAGACTAAAAGCCTGTAGAGCCATGCCCTGTACCATCGTTGAGTGAGATGCCCACATTCCTTTGATGACAAACAGAGGAGTGTGGAGCATGCCCCGGCAGCCTGGGACAGGAGATGTTACACTGCTTCTCTAGGACTGTGTCCTGCAGCGCTCTGACCAAAAACAAATGCGTGCACTATATTAACCATGTTTACACCACGTTTTTACTACTGACAGTTGCACATAAATCTAATGTTGCACATTATCTGTAATATAGCACCTAGCCTATATTTTTCATTGTGTATATTCAGTAAAGATTGTTTCTATGAATTGTTTCTTTAATTTTTTGCGTGCTCTTGGCATCCAGGGTGGGCAGCAAAGTAAGAATTTCATTGTACAGGGAACGTGTTACTTTTCTGTGCATACGACAATAAAAGCTTTGAATCTTGAATGTAATTCTCACTGGATTGGCGTTTCAACTGCAGGGATGAGACCAGAGGGTAACACAAGAGCTAAAAACATACTAAGACACAGACCTAAGCAGTAGAGGTGGGCAACAGCAGAAGTATATAGTTATTCAAAACTATTTAAACAAGTAAAAAATGTAGTGGTTCAAGAAATAATTCGATCGGATCGGCGTACTGTGCATGCGCGGGAATTTTCACCAGGGATTTCACCCGGAAGTGGCAGGAGGTGCCGACGCCGTCATAAGTAGCGATTGTTGCCGGAAATGTCAGATGAAATCAGAAGAAAGAATGCACAACACGTACACCGATGCTGCTCTGTCAGACTCCTCACGCGCCATCTTTGTACACGCCACATAGTTTGTTGTGTTTTTATTGAGTAACCATCACCCGGAAGTAGTTGGACGACAGCGCCACATAGAGTAGCGGAGCCGACCAGGTCACTGCCCATTATCCGATTACATGACTTTCATGTGCACTCAGATTGGAGGACAGACCACCCGCTGAGTAACGGGATCGGATTTGGAGAAATCCAATCCGATCCTACCATGTGCACGCAGTCAGTAACAGCATGTGGTTTGGAGCAGACCCAAGACAAGAAATCTTGTTAAATGCCAATTATTGAGTCTGGATTGTTTACATTCAGGAAATGAATATTGGAGCCACATTTTAACTTGTTTTTAATGAAGTCCTGTGTGTGGCTGCTGGTACAGAACGCAGGAGATTCAGCCTCCATACAAAGGTGTGTTGGTAAAGACAGACAGGATAAACAGGACTTGCACTGGGCATGCTGGAGCCTGTCCAGTGACGGAGCTCATGTTGGTCACACTTCCACAGAATAACAGCAGAGGAATGTGATACAGCTTTGGAGCATGGGAATCACACAGGCTCATACCAAACTACTGGGTCTAATCCACACAAAGTACACACTCACCCACACACACACACACACACACACACACACTAAAATACATGAAGCAAAGTACAGATACACTTGAGGCTGGGTACAGACAAACTGAGGAAGAATCATCAGAGGAGCTGTCTGTGTCAGGAGTGAGCAAAGCCACCAGGGCCCAGGGTCCAGATGAGACACCAACACTCCATCAAGATGCCAAAAACTGATGTCGTTTTCTATGTGGACCACTGTATGTATATGAACATTTGAGAGTCTGTGACTGAAAGCTGGATCACATTTACATTTCTTTAGAAAAAGTGATCACGGTGGTAACTTTGCATACAAATCTACAGGGGACACGTGCCTGGGCTGGTCTAATGTTTCCTCAACATATTATAACCATCGATGTGTTGCATTTTGAACATTGATGTTTTTGCTGAAAAATCTCAACTTTTGGTAAAATATGCCACCTGCTGTGTTTCAGACATCTTTCCTCAAACGCAAAGGCGTCCAACTAGAGGTGTCACCAGATCGAGTATGAGAAATACACCGAGTGGTGAAGCCACAGCTACAAACACTGGCCCTAAAGTACCAAAGTATCAAACCACTGGTATAATGTCAAACTTTGGACTTTTTAAAACCAAGGTGCAAACTCTAGACCCTGTGAGACAACACTGCAGTTTATCACACAGGACTCACACATATGGAGCTCTGATGTTTCTCCATCCCCCACTCTTCATTCAATGCTACAGTGCACGGCTGCACACATACAGCAGACGTACAGCAGACGTACAGCACACATACAGCACACATACAGCACACATACAGCACACATACACCACACATACACCACACATACAGCACACATACACCACACATACACCACACATACAGCACACATACACCACACATACACCACACATACACCACACATACACCACACATACACCACACATACAGCACACATACAGCACACATACAGCACACATACAGCACACATACACCACACATACACCACACATACACCACACATACACCACACATACACCACACATACACCACACATACACCACACATACACCACACATACACCACACATACACCACACATACACCACACATACACCACACATACACCACACATACAGCACACATACAGCACACATACAGCACACATACAGCACACATACACCACACATACAGCACACATACAGCACACATACACCACACATACAGCACACATACAGCACACATACAGCACACATACAGCACACATACAGCACACATACACCACACATACACCACACATACAGCACACATACACCACACATACAGCACACATACAGCACACATACAGCACACATACACCACACATACACCACACATACACCACACATACACCACACATACACCACACATACACCACACATACAGCACACATACAGCACATATAAAATAAGAGATTGTGACAATGAAACAATGAAGCACACCTCCCTGGAGAAATAACCCCTCATCACTGGCAAGTCCAGTCTTTTTATTTTATATTCATTTTGCAATACAGAAACTTATTTATTTTGTATTATAATATATATTTGTTAATAATTTACATCAAAGTTCAAAGATCAAAGTCAGCTTTATTGTCAATTCTGCCATATGTGTTCAACATACAGTGAATCGAAATTCCGTTTCTCTCTGGTCAAGTGCAAAAAGACAGTGTACAAAATACAATATGAAGACAAAACACAACAAAAACTATCTAAGACAGAGATCTAAGTTAAAACTAAAGTCTAAGATCTAAAATCTTAAAGCAGTGCAACATAATAAATAAATACCTATATACAGATTTCCAAAGTGTGCAGTGTGCATCAAAAATGTGCAATGGAAGATACAGCAGTGAAATGGTCATGTGCAGTAGAATGTGCTTTGAAGTTAAGATAAAATAAATGTGCAACAGTAGAAATTCTAGTGCAATAACAGGAGTAAACAACAGTAGTAAAAATTCCAGTAGTAAATATAAATGTGCAACAGTGCAACAGTCGTCCTTAGCAGCAGTTTTTTTAAAGTGTCTAGAGTGATATGTCTTTTTATGGAATACAGGTTATGCCAATATGGGGGGTGGGGGGTGGGAGACGGGTAAGGTGAGAGTTCAGGTGTGAGTTCAGCCTCCTGACAGCCTGGTGGATGAAGCTGTTTGACAGTCTGGTGGATGAAGCTGTTTGACAGTCTGGTGGATGAAGCTGTTTGACAGTCTGGTGGATGAAGCTGTTTGACAGTCTGGTGGATGAAGCTGTTTGACAGTCTGGTGGAGTGGGCCCGGAGACTCCGGTACCTTCTCCCCGAGGGCAGGAGGCTGAACAGGCTATGTGCGGGGTGGCTCGGGTCACCCACAATGCTGGACGCTCTGCGGGTGAGCCGGGTGTTAAAAATGTCTAGGAGGGAGGGGAGAGAGTCACCAGCGATCCTCCCAGCTGCATTCACTATGCTCTGCAGGGCTTTCCTGTTCTGTTCAGTGCAGCTCCCGTACCACACAGTGATGCAGCTGGTCAGGACGCTCTCAGTGGTGCCTCGGTAGAAGGTGGTCATGATGGGTGGAGGGGCTCCAGCTCTCCTCAGTTTGTGGAGGAAATAGAGGTGCTTCTGAGCCCTCTTTGCCAGTGATACAGTATTCACTGTCCGCAGGACCCGGACACTAGAAAGTGCAATCGCGCAACGTAGACGTCCAATGAGAGCATCCCTTTGTCTATCCCGTCTATCCTTCCCGGCCAATCGCGGCTCGGGACTGTCTAACGTTCTCCCCGGCTTCTTGCGCCTCCAGCCAATCGCGGCTCGGGATCGTCTAGCCTTCTGAGCTGGGCGGGGCCCCCCGGGCGGGGCCCCCCGTGCCGGGACCTGCGAAATGAGAAACCTCTCAGAGCGTTTACCACGGAGAGGAGAGGACAAGAGGAGAGATTGATTCCACTGTTTAAGGTAAGAAGCGTATTTATTTTTGGATAGCGTGATAATTTAAAACGGACCGCTTTGCGACACAAAAGCTCCTTTGTTTTTTACGTAGAGGGATAGGAGAGCTCACAGACGTAAATACGATAGACAGTTGTCGCTGTCATTGACCTACTGGAGTCTAAGGTTATGTACTGGAGACCTGTGGATAATAATACAGCTTATGATATAGTATTATAGTTATAATAGTCATAATATGTTATAATATACACTGCTCAAAAAAATAAGGGAACACTAAAGTAACACATTGTACATCTGACTGAATGAAATATTTTTTATTAAATACTTTGTTCTTTCCATAGTTGAACGTGCTGACAACAAAATCACACAAAAATTATCAATGAAAATCAAATGTATCAACCCATGGAGGTCTGGATTTGGAGTTATACTCAAAATTAAAGTGGAAAAAAACACTACAGGCTGATCCAACTTTGATGTAATGTCCTTTAAACAAGTCAAAATGAGGCTGTATGACCTGCCTACAACACCTGGGCATGCTCCTGATGTGGCGGCGGATGTTCTCCTGAGGGATCTCCTCCCAGACCTGGACTAAAGCATCTGCCAACTCCTGGACAGTCTGTGGTGCAACTTGGCGTTGGTGGATGGAGCGAGACATGATGTCCCAGATGTGCTCAATTGGATTCAGGTCTGGGGAACGGGCGGGCCAGTCCATAACATCAATGCCTTCGTGTTGCAGGAACTGCTGCCACACTCCAGCCACATGAGGTCTAGCATTGTCTTGCATTAGGAGGAACCCAGGGCCAACTGCACCAGCATATGGTCTCACAAGCTGTAAGTACAACTCCCACCTGTGGACGTCGGGCCCTCATACCATCCTCATGAAGTCTGTTTCTGACTGTTTGAACAGACACATGCACATTTGTGGCCTGCTGGAGCTCATTTAGCAGGGCTCTGGCAGTGCTCCTCCTGTTCCTCCTTGCACAAAGACGGAGGTAGCGGTCCTGCTGCTGGGTTGTTGCCCTCCTACGGCCTCCTCTACGTCTCCTGACATACTGGCCTGTCTCCTGGTAGCGGCTCCATGCTCTGGACACTACGCTGACAGACACAGCAAACCTTCTTGCCACAGCTCTCATTGATGTGCCATCCTGGATGAGCTGCACCCTGAGCCACTTGTGTGGGCTGTAGACTTTTTTTGAGCAGTGTATATAATAATATATAATACACGTGTTTATCATAAGTTATTATGATATAGCAGTATAGTTATAATATAATCCTGGGGCATGGAGGGATTTCTATCCAAACATTGAAGTGAGCTTACAGTCTTTGTCTTCCCAGAAGAGAATGGATCTGTTCTGTGCATTCTGGACCCAAGTGTGCCCAAAGACGGGCAACAGTGCATCCTGAAGACAAACAAGGAGGCCAAAGGCAGTGGACCAACTCCAAGAACAGGCCTCTGAGTCTGTCTGAGCAGACTATGGACATATTGTATATTTATTGTTATTTTTTGTAACATTTTCTACTCTGTCTGTTACCACCATGTTGTTATTTGTTATTAAGTATTTTATAAGTATTTATATACTATTTATTCTTAAGTGTTTTACTGTTTTATACTATTTATACTTCCATCATATTGATTCTTCCCATTGTTATTACTATTACATTGTTACTGTTACTGTGTAACTGCAGGTTTATTGTCTGTTGTCTCACTGTCTATTCATTGTCTTTATTTATTGTATTAGGCCTACTTATTTTTTTATTTTTTTTATTGCCTGCAACTGCACTGTTACACTTTTTATTTGCGCTACCTGCTTTGTCTGTTGTCTCACTGTCTATTTATTGTATTTATTGTAAATAATATTCAGTCTTCTTACACTTAAATGCCCTGCTCTATAGATGTTAACTTTCTACTCCCTTCCTGTTTGACCAATAATGCAACATGTGCACTGACATCATTTTGTACTGATGTCTTTTAATGACTTAAATATGCCTTATACTGTTTAGTTTTCTTTACATCATGCACTTTAATCATTAAAGTGTCTTGAATGACTATAACAGCGTGTTGTGTCATTTAGTAATCTTATATTTTTATACAGATGTGTGAACAAGTGTGATTTCAGTAATTATGAGATGTAATGTTCTTTGCACAGCTTTGTAGCCTAGTGTTCAGAGGTTGTGTGGTTCATTAATGTCTTAAAACATTTAGACCATAAATCAATCTCCCGTCATAGGGACCTCACCTGGTGTCAAACATGCCATTTCTAAAAGTAACTAAAACAACAACAATAGTTTAATAAAACTTTTTATTGATTCCAAGCAGGACCAAGACAGATAATGTTACAGGGGTTGTTAAAAAGTCTCATTTTGTTCATACACAAATAATCCTACAGCCCTCAGCAGACATCAAAAGCACATCCTTTCTAAAAATAGCCACCACCACCACAACAACAACAGTGTATTAAGTTTTTTTGTTGTTGTTGTTTATTCCAAGATGTTTCGTGGGTGACATGTCATTTTCCCTCAATCATGCATTGTACTAGAGCATATAATAAAATAATAAATAAAATAAAACAAACATTTGATGTTCAGCACCAACACTTATGCAATATACTTATATTAAAAAAGATGAAATATGTCACAAAGTGTCTAGATTCAGCACTCCCAGTCCCAGTCTTATGTCACAAAGCACTCCCAGTCCCAGCACCTGGTCCCGCCTTGTTGACAGCTCACAGACCTATGAGAGCACAAGAAAGGTTTTACGTCCCGCCACAGATTGACTGGACACCCCACCTATCGCGTGGGGTATTCGTCTAAGAGTCTAAGTTGGAAATTGCACATCATTCGGACCCAGGGCCGTCCGCAGGAGAGGTCCTCACTGATGTGCACCCCCAGGAATTTTGATGTGTGCCATGACTAGCCATTCAAAGCACTTCATGATGATGGGGGTCAGTGCAACAGGGCGATAGTCATTAAAAGTGGCGGGAGTGGGCTTCTTTGGCACGGGAACGATGGTAGTGGTTTTGAAGCAGGAGGGAACGACAGCCTGGCTCACAGAAGCATTAAAGATGTCTGTGAGGACATCCTTGAGCTCCTCTGCACAGTCTTTCAACACACGACCAGGGATGTTGTCCAGGCCTGCAGCCTTGCGGGTGTTGATCCTGGAGAGTGTTCATCCATTATTATCCGTTTGGATCATTGAACCAGTGGTGAAGATTAAGTTTAGTGAACGTAGCAATGACAGAGCCAGTGAAGGTATCACATAAATGCCAAACAGCACAGCCCTGTGCCCCGAGTGTCTGACAATGGGTCCAAGAATTTCATCCCGATACCTAATGGCATCAGACTGCTGTTTTCTAGCCAGCAGAGGTCTGTGTGTTCCTCCAGGCCATCACTGACCCACCAATGCTCATGCTGAACGATGTCTCAGACAGCATAGTGTTCTCCTCGTCTTCTCCAGACTCTTTCACGTCTATCATAGATGCTCAGGGTGAACCTGCTGTCATCCGTGAAAAGCACAGGGCACAAGGAGCAGACTTGCCAATTCTGATGTCGTCTAACACTACAGGACATGGTGCCCTCAAGCCACCCTCATGAAGTCCGTTTTTGATGGTTTGTGCAATGACATTCCAACCTGTGGCCTGCTGGAGGTCATTCTGGAGAGCACGAGCAGTGCTCAAGCTGTTCCTCCTTGCACAAAGGAGCAAAGAGCTGAACAGGGCCGTTCTACAGCTCCTAGAGTAACTGCCAGATTCCTGAAATATCCACTGTAGCCAAAGCCAGCACTAGTGGAAAACCAGTCAAAAAAATCAATCAATCAAAAAAGCCCAAGCCCAAACTTGAAATGACCTCCACATGCAAAACCAGTCCCATTTTAGGGATTGTCTCATTGTTGCTACTCTAATGCCCCTGTTATTCATTTCCACCTTAAAAGAGGCGGCATCCTTTTGTTCCTAAACACATTGCCCCATCCATATTTGTATAGACAATAGACATCCAACAGAGATTTTTTCACATTGAGATCTGATGTGTTCCTTCAATTTTTTGAGCAGTGTGTAGAAATGTATATACAGTATATATATATATACATTATACATCATATATCGGTATATGTCACCCTTTTTAACTGAGTAGTCAACTACTAATATTTACATCAATCAGGTCTTGCTAAAGGAATCCAATTATCTAAATTTACGCAATTAAGGGGTCAATTTACCTAGATTCATAAGGAGATTGGCAATGGCGCCTCCCTCTGGAGAAAAAAAAGTAAACCTCCAACCACAAAGACACCGACAAATGCTTAGTAACGAGAACCATGTATTTCAAGATTCAATTGTTCTTTCAATGATTCACTTGAACACATGCATTGAATGACCCATGGGTTTTGAACATTAACAAGGAAAAAATACCTCGACAGTCTCAATAATCAATTGTCCATTGTCCAACATTGTCCATTCCTTTTTGTTTAAGCGCACTTGTTTACACTGTCCATTTCAGTTGAATGCACTTGGAATTTATTGCTTAGAAATTTCCTTTTTTTAATGCATCAGTTTTTTATGGTATTAGTCTTATGGTATCAGTTTTGCGGTATCAGTTTTGCGGTATCAGGCCTGACCCAAAAAAAAGTAAGTGAGATCTCAGAAACAAAAAAACTTTTTTAAATCCTCAACGAAGTTGTCCTACCACCCTCCGGGGAAGAAGGAAACCATCAGATCCAGAATGTCCTCAAGATGGCATCCAGTCCGCAGATTGCAGTCCCTGGGAGAATCTACCAGCAACAACAAAAAAACCAGCCTGCACAAAAGGGTGCAGTGCAATTATTCAATTTGCTAAATAAAATAATTACCCTAGATTACTTCATCTATAATTCCAAAAATAATAAAACATATCAATATCAAATAATTTGTCGTATTGTTCATTCATATTGGTCAATAACAATACATTCATATTGGGAAATTAAATAAAAGCACAATAGTTTGCCAGCGAAAAAGTAAATGTACATACAGGGGGTCCTCGGGTTACAACGGTCTCGGGTTATGACGTTTCGTGGTTACGAACGCGCCCCCATTAAAAAAAATATGTATATATTACGCGTCATTCCGTCTTACGCGGTTTAGCGTGGTAAGAGATGTAAACAAACACGAACGGCGCGCGGCGCACGGCACAAGAATACGCTCTGTTGTGGTTGTAGGGAGAAGAAGACAGCCTCGTGTGCGTGCCCAATGTGGGAGGAAGTACCTGATGTGGGCTCTGATCTGCTCCTATGAAAGCGGCAGTGATAACCAAGCAGCGTAGTGGTCTAATTATTGAGATGGAAAGGTTATTGGTGCTTTGGTTGGAAGATCAAAGGCAAAATCCGGTTTACGACGAAATTCGGGTTACGACGCGTCTTAGAACGGATCTACGTCGTAACCCGAGGACCCCCTGTATTGAACTTATATGAAGGTCATAGCGTCACCCCACACACACACGTGTGGAACTTCACTCACATGTAACGCACATGGTGCAGGTGCGCTAGCTTACTTTACCACAGCTAACACAGCTAACATCTTATTAGCAGCTTTTAACAATCAAATTTCCCAAAACATAGCATATCCTGACTGGTTTAGAGTTTGAAATGCACAATAATCCACTCTACTTATTCATACATCGGAAAACTTTGTTAAATGCATAAGTTTAACAACACTCACCAGGATATCTTCAAAAAAACGTTTCATTTTCCTTGGCTTAATACATAACAGGACTCGACCACATCACTTCCAGCTAAATTAGATCATTTTCAGCACTCAAAACTGCATTTTTCAGAGCTATCTTTCTCATCAGTCTCTCGGAGAAGCAAAATACGTTTTTCCCGCTCTCTGACTGGGAGGTGCCGTGCGCAGTGCTGCGGTGCGTTCACGGTACATACGAAAAAACAAAACTTAGTGAAAACATTACATTTCCTTCAAATTTAAAAATAAAATAACACTTTTAACAGCAAAATAACCCTGGGTTACATATAGATATAGATGATAAAAGTTTATCATGGATTCTACCTGGACGACTGAGGGACTCTTCACGTATAGATATAGATGTATAGATAGAGAGATAGAGAGAGAAAAGCCTGGGAACTGTGGACAGACCAGACCTCCTGAGCCTCTGGAGCCAGACTAATCCTAAACACACAGAGGAGCATGTACCACCCACACAGCAGCGCCCTCTGCCCCTCTGTTTGGTCTGGCTGCTGAGGCCTGTATAATATTGTGTTTCAAAAACAATTATTTGTATTACATTTGATTTACTGTTCTATCCATTCTAATAAAGTCATTTCACACAGGGCTGTTTCCCAAATGGAGTGAGGAGCAGGAGGTGGGTGTGGGGAAGATGAAGTTTTGATACATGTTGTACTATGTGACGATGTACTATGTGAGAAAACATGGCCAGTAACACAGTTTAGACAGTGAATATAATCTGCATGAGAGCTCTGGATAAATAATAATGTTCCAGGAGAGTGGAGATTACATCACAAGCTTATTACATTTCATTCACATCAATGGAGCTCGACTCAGAAAAGGGCTTTGCATTTATTTACCTTTCAACAAACTTCAACAAAAGATTCTCCTGTCAACAACTTCTGTGGCTGATAACTGATGGAAGTGAGGTTGCCAATCTGTGCCATCGACCCCTCCAACTACCAACACTCACACATTATATTCATGCTAGGCATTATGGGTAAGGCTGTATGACTGTGGAAAACCTTGCACAGTGCATTTTAGTGGCTTTCATTGGAGACTGAGCCAAAACAGAACACAAACACAACACATGTCAGGCCTCAAAATGATCCTTTTCTCTATACAAGCCATGTGCTTCATAGATTATATTGCCAAAATTATTTGCTCACCTGCCTTGACTTTCATATGAACTTAAGTGACGGCTCATACTTAATCCATAGGGTTTAACATGATGTCGGTCTGTCAGTTTCATAAAAATGTGGGTCAGAAGGAGGTCTGAAGGAAGGCATAGTCGAAATTGAGGTTATTCAGCATTTTAATGTCAAAATAGCAAAATACAAACAGAATGGTGTCATCAGGCATCAGCCTCCATGTTATCAGCTTAGCAGAGAGACATCGGCCGTGAAGAGGGACATAGTGGGGGCCCTCCCCTCACACACACAAATACCACAAGGGTCTGTCTTTAAATACAGTACAGACTGTTGACTATTTATGACATCAGCAGCTAACCTATAGGAGAATAGCTTAGCTATGCAGACCATGTAGAGAACTCCCCAGCTTTAGCCAAGAAGACCAGTTTTCCCAATAGTCAGCCAAAATATTGATGGATAGGGAGCAGGTGATGTCAACATAGCCCCAGATAGTCTATGTGAGTCTTGAATTACACTTAGCTGTTCACAGAACACAGGGTTAAAAAACAGAAGAACCAGTAGTAGGCAGAGATTACAGTTTTCATATGTAAGTACACCTGTAAATTAAATATGAGATCCCACAGGTCCCTTTGCAGCTATAACAGCTTCAACGCTTCTAGGAAGGCCGTCTACAAGGTTTAGGAGTGTGTTTATTGGAATTTTTGACCACTCTTCCAGAAATGCATTTGTGAGGTCACACACTGATGTTGGACGAGAAGGTCTGGCTCTCAGTCTCCACTCTAATTCATCCCAAAGGTGTTCTATCAGGTTGAGGTCAGGACTGGTGCAGTCATGTTGGAAGAGGAAGGGGGCATCTCCAACCTGTTCCCACAAAGTTGGGAGCATGGAATTGTCCAAAAATCTCTTGGTATGCTGAAGCATTCAGAGTTTCTTTCACTCTTTTCACCTTTCACGTCATGCCAGAGAACTCTCTGGAGTGACGAACTCAACTCCACTCGCCAACTCCACTGCTCTAGAGTCCAGTGGTGGCATGCTTTACACCACTTGGTGATGTATGGCTTGGATACCGCTGCTTAGCCATGGAAACCCATTCCAGGAAGCTCTCTATGCACTGTTCTTGAGCTAATCTGAAGGCCAAAAAAAATTTGGAAGACTATAGCAATTGACTCTGCAGAAAGTTGGCAACCTCTGCGCACTATGCGCCTCAGCCTTCGCTGACCCCGCCCTGTCAGTTTATGTGGCCTACCACTTCATGGCTCTGTTGCTGTTGTTCCCAATTGCTTCCATTTTGTTCCATTCATCCATTTTCTTCCACTTATCTGGGGCCGGGTCGCCAGGGCAACAGTCTAAGCAGGGACGCCCAGACCTCCTTCACCCCGGACACTTCCTCCAGCTCCTCCGGGGGGACCCCAAGGCGTTCCCAGGCCAGCCGGGACACAGTCCCTCCAGCGTGTCCTGGGTCTTCCCCGGGGCCTCCTCCCGGTGGGACATGCCCGGAACACCTCCCGAGGGAGGCGTCCTGGAGGCGTCCGGAACAGATGCCCGAGCCACCTCAGCTGCTCCTCTCGACGTGGAGAAGCAGCGGCTCTACTCTGAGCTCCTCCCGTGTGACTGAGCTCCTCACCCTATCTCTAAGGGTGCGCCCAGCCACTCTACTCTTCCATTTTGTTATAATACCATTATCAGTTGACTGTGAAATATTTAGGAGTGAGGAAATTTCATGACTGGACTTGATGCACAGGTGGCATCCTATCACAGTACCACGCTGGGATTCACTGAGCTCCTAAGAGTGACCCATTCTTTCACAAATGTTTGTAGAAACAGTCTGCAGGCCCAGGTGCTTGATTTTATTTACCTGTGACCATGGACGTGGTTGGGTGAGTGAATACTTTTGGCAATATAGTGTATGTGTGGAGTCCTAGAGGCTGGAGACTCCTTACTGACCTAAAGCCTGCACCAAATCCAGGCATACGCAACCACAGACGTGCACACACACACGAGCTATACAGCACATACACAAACACATTCACTACAAACACACCCGGGTTCTGCGGCTACATCTGCCCTGTGAGACACTGCTCACACTTGACATGAATGACTTAATTGTGTTTTGTGCAATTGCTTTCAATGACAGGCCCTTTCTCTCTGAGCGCCATCAGCAGCTCAATGAGGCCCTCACAAATCTGCAATTTTCCCGTGACACATGCTCGTCACCATGCTCATTGTTATTAGCAAGCATAGAGCACTCAGACCAAAGCTCAAACCAGAGCTAAAACTAGGCACCACAGAGGCTTCTTCTGATCTTAAAGCCTTTCCCATCCCTCTGCCCCAGGGCCAGCTCCATCTCAGCACACCCCACTCCTACACCACTGTGTGTACGAGCCTCTGATACCGCCTCACCCTGTGGCGTGCTTTACATATTTACTTTGAATATTCTGTTGAGGGAAGTTTCAAAGTTTGCCATCTAACTTAAAAGTCCTATATTAAGATAAGATAAGACTTTATTGATCTCACACAGGAGAAATTTACTTGTCACAGTAGCTCCAGGTAGGGACAGTTTGAACAAGAAGACAAGTGCATGCAGGCAAAAAAAGGCATAAAGATAGGTGATAATAATAATTAAAAAAATAAGTAATAAATCGAATAATAATAATAGCAGTAATAATAATAATAAAAACAGTGACAGGGAGAGTATTGAAAAAATTGGAAAAACGATATTGCACGATAGGAGTATTGAAAAAACAACAATATTGCACATTGGAAAAACGATATTGCACGGTAGGACTATATAGTAGAATTATACAGTCTGATGGAGGTGGGGATGAAGGATCTGTGGTAGCGCTCCTTCTTGCACTGGGGGTGCCTCAGTCGGCTGCTGAAGGAGCTGCTCAGCTCCTCTACAGTCCGGTGCAGAGGGTGAGAGGTGTCGTCCATGATGGACGTGAGTTTGTCCAGCACCCTCCTCTCAGCCACCTCCTCTACAGAGTCCAGAGGACAGCCCAGGACAGAGCTGGCCCTCCTGACCAGCTATATTACACACCAATGAACTCTTGTGGGCTTTAGGCCATGTTAGAATGTTGTTACATTCTCAAACACGTACAGTGCCTTGCAAAAGTATTAACCTCTTACGCTGTGGCCGGCCCGTGCACGGTCCCTTTCACGTTTTTTTTCTACTTTCCATATAAGAGCACACATTCCCGAACGTGTATCATGACAATCTACACATCAAATGAAACCTTACAGTCTCCTCTTTTTGACTATGCAATTCATTTCCCGGCACAACAATCACTCCCCGAGCACATGGGGCTTTTATACGGAAAAGCACAAAACGAGGTTTGTTACTTCGCTTACCTTTGAAGGCTCTGGACAGGTCAGACATCTGTATTTCACGATAAGCTTGGCCTCAATTTGTCCGTAAGGATCCAGCAAATAAAATCCAGTAAAACAATTTAGTCCAAAACACGTGTTAGATCCAATACGATCGCGAAAGTCTTCCCAACTTACATAAGCGCCAGTGTTTTTTTTCCACTTCTTTAGCCTAAATCAAGCAAAATATATCTTTCCTCGCTAAAACCGCACTTGGAGCAGCTAAACATAAGGGTAATCTTTAGATTGACACTTAAAGTCGCCATGAAGAAGCGGTCTGGGCTGCACTAGAGCTATAATAGTCCAATCAAGTGTGGCGCACCGCTAAATATCAACTAAGAGTTCCGCCCTTGCTGAGTCAACAAGTTAGGTTACACAGGATGATTGACAGTTCAGGCGAACAGCCAATGAGGAGCTGAACAGGGAGACATATAGGTTGTTAGGCCTTTCACAACAAGTTGCACGTGGAGCAGCTGCGTAACGCGTCATGCGTCTTTGCTGTTGATTTGAGTTTTCTTGATTGAAAATATGGCTAAAAGGACTGGAAAGAGAAAATATTTAAGTTTGGAGACTGCACAAGTCGATTTCAGCTCTGGAGCAGTCGCAGGTGCAGAATCAGGAAACATATGGGCTGTGAGGAGGCGTTGTTTATGAAGGATGTACTTCTGGATGTGTAAGTATCATTTTATTATGTATTTGATGTAGTATTTGAATAAAAATAAAACAATAAACATTAGATTTTTTTTGTGCATTTAGATCACTTTTTGTAAAATAGACCTACTATTATTTATTGGGTGTTTAGATAAAATAAATAAGAAAATAAATAAGAATAGATTTTAGTTTTTAGATTTAGATTTTTGTCTTAGATAGTTTTAGTTTTGTCTTTATTGTATTTTGTACACTGTGTTTTTGCACTACTTGGCCAGAGAGAAACAAAATTTTGATTCACTGTATGTTGAACACATATGGGAGAATTGACAATAAAGCCGACTTTGATCTTTGAAAATAACATTTTAGAAAGTATAGTTTGAGCTTATTTCCTATTATATTTTTGTGTTTTTCTTACTAGTGTCATCACTGTGTACCAATAAAGCCCAACTGCAGATAAGGAGCCCTACCACGACCGGAGCAACAAAGAACGGATGGGCAGCAGTGGTGAGCGCACAAATGGCTGAAGTGTAGAAGATGTCAGTCAAAGACAGCTGTAAAATGTTCTACCTGTGACACTGCACTCTGCTTTATTCAAACAAGGGACTGCTACAGTCAGTGGAACACACCAGACTCTTAGTGTGTAAATACCTGTAAATATGTGTGGAACGTTTAGTGTCCATGGTTTTTTGAAAATGTATACAGTGTGCAGTGTTATAGAATTTTTCAATACATATTTTCATTTTCAACACTTGTTTGGTCTATTTTTGATTGAAAAAAATGTAATTCTCAGGGACATAATATAGTGACCTTGTGTGCAGAAATGGATTCCTCTAGTTGTAAGCTTTCAGTAGAGCCCTCAATGATGTCTGTAGGTTGAATGAGTCAAAAGTTATTAAACGTTTTCTAAATGTTTCCAATTTGGATAGGTTTGGATAGGTTTGGATAGGTTTGGATAAAGGCATGATCCCTGTATAAAAGGCCTGGACAAAGTATTATTATTACACAGAGACCAAACATTTGTATATAATCCATATGCTTCAATAACAGGTATGATTTTAATTTGGAGAGGTCTTTTTAGGGACAATTGCTCAAAAAAGGCCCTCCACTGTAGGGGGTTAACCCCCCCCCCCACACACACACACATTTCAGGCTTCAAACAAAGACATAAAATTTTGAAATTTTTGTGAATATGAGTTGAATATGAAAATGAGTTAGGATGACGCTGTAAAAGCGAAACGCTTTGTTCGCTCTAAGCCCAATAAAGAAATGAGAGTAAAGTCAAGCGAGTGTGCGGTAAATTTCTTCTTTTCTGGAATGAGTTAGGGTGATATTTTAACTGGCAGAACAGAAACTATTCCGTATCTCTGTATCTGACCTAGGGCTGGGCGATATGGAGAAATAAACTTATCTCGATATGTTTTTGCTATATCTCGATATACGATATATATCTCGATATCTATGCAGGGGGGAAAAAACAAACAAGCGTGCCAAATTCAGCAAGGTTTTTTTTTTTATTGCAGTGCAAACAGGCAGCCAAGTGCCTAAAGGTAGACAGGTACTAGTAACAAAGTGCTTGTGCACCATTTTTAACATTACCAAACCAAGGAAGTAGTATATTGCCATATTTTAATTGTAAACATAAAACCTGAGGGTCGACAGTTCTTATGAAGTGCTTCTTTAACATTTAAGATAAAAGACAAAAAAATCCCTCATTTCGTTGCCAAGTGAAAAAGCACATATTAAATTAATTGTTTTTAAATATAGATTAATAGAGCCTCAATCCATGAATTCTCGTGTGTTTTGTGACTGTAGAACATTTTATATTTGTGTTTGTATTTGCTTTAACTTAGCACATTATTCTGCATCATTTTTTTTCTAGAAATACTATATTAATTTATTGCAACCATTAAAACGCAAGTGTGATTTAGAACCAACGCCACATACCCGACCCACCCAAATATTTCACTCACTGGCAACACCCACCGCACTGACAAAAAAGTGGCGACTAGGGAGATTGTATCTAGGGTCAAGCGTTTTTAGCATTCGTCTGAAGCCCGGTCGCTCAACAACCGCTATGGGCGTCATGTCTTTTGCGATATGAAAGGCAATGGACTCCGTAATGCTGACCCACCTTGCACTTGTTTTTCCATATGGTAGACACCGGGGTAAAGATGTTTGGAGCGTTGTTTGTTGTGTCTTAGAAGAAGTGGTGGTGGGTTTGCCCTCGATGATTTTGATGGCACCAGTTTCTTGCATTCTCTGCAAAATGCCTCTTTCTGCTCCTCATCGGACGTTTAAAATCCGAAATACCGCCATATAATAGAGCCGTTTGTTCTTTTCTTTGGTATGAATTCTCTCGTGCTTCTGTGGGCGCCGCCATGTTGAAAATTAGTTGTCAACAAACACACGCGGTGTGCGTGAGGGGAGGGGAGGGGGAGGGGAGGGGGAAACACGAGACGCAGTGAAACACAAACGCAAGGAGGAGGCGGGGCGGACAGCTCCACAAACAGATGAGGAAAACAGTGGCGAGTGGCGAAATCTTATTCATCTCGAGTTTTTCGATATGCCAAAATCTTTCTCGATTTCATAAAACATCTCGAGATATCGCAAATCTCGATTAATCACCCAGCCCTAATCTGACCCAAACTGCATTCATAAGACTATACCTACACAGTAGTGATGTGTGGTCATTAGAGGCAGATGAGGCCTGCCTCACTTGCCTCTAATCCCAGCTCTACCGACAAAAGTCCCTACCGGCTCAGAAAATGCAACACTCCAACTGGACCCAGCGGACACGTGGAGGACCCTACTCAAGGTGAAGCCCAGGAAAGCTGCAGGTCCCCCAGGAATGTGTGCTGTCTCCATTGTTGTTCACACTGATGGCCCACGACTGCTGTGCCAGATTCACATTGAATCACATCATCAAATTCGCTGATGACAACAGTGGTGGGCCTCATCAGTGACGACGATGACTCAGCATACAGAGAGGAGGTACACCAACACAACAACTGGTGTGACAGAAACAACCTGCAGCTCAATGTTAACAAAACAAAAGAAATAACTGTGGGCAGAAAAAATACACAACACACACCCCACTCACAATCAATGGCAGTGCTGTGGAGTCTGTGAAAAGCACCAAGTTTCTGGGAGTGCACATCACGGACGACCTCACATGGACCACAAACACCACCTCTCTGGTCAAAAAAGCACAGACATGCCTTCACTTCCTGCGCAGATGAGGAGAACGAACCTCCCCACTTCTGCACTCATCACCTTCTACAGGGGTGCTATTGAGAGCATCCTCACCACAGCCTCTCTGTCTGGCACAGCAGCTGCTCAGCGGCGGACAGGAAGACTCTACAGAGGGCGGTGAGGACTGCAGAAAAGATCATCAGATCACCCCTACAAGCCGTTCAGGACTTATACACATCACGCTGCTCCAAGAAAGCCATCAATATTACCAAGGACACTACCCATCCAGCACACAAACTGTTCTCCTCCTACCATCTGGGAAGCGGTACTGCAGCATGCGGTGCCACACAAACAGACTCAGAAACAGCTTCTTTCCGCAAGCATCAGGCTAATCAACACACTGAGGGAAATTCCATGAACATTCCATTAACATTTTGTTGTTGTTAATGACATCCAAAAAACAATCTCACACACACTGATGTCCATGCAGCTTTCAGCACTCTTGCACTTTACAAATTGCACCTTCACTTTTGCACCTTACATATTGCACATTTCATTCTACCTCAAAAGTTCCTTCTTGTTGGAAGAGTATATACTTGCCTGTATCTTTTATGTCTATTTATTGTTGATGCCTGTGTACACTTTACGTCATGAGGACAGCTGTGTGTGTGACATTTGTGTGTGTTTTTAGTTAAATTGCACATTTGGAGTCCGGTGAAATGCAATTTCAGTCCTCTAATGTCTGTTACATAGTGAATTGAAAATAAAGCACACTTTGAACTTTACCGTTCAAATACTGGTGCGGAGAGGCACCATCCATTCATGCCTCACCATGGACTGACTGCGCTGTACGCTCAGCAGTGACAGCTAGCTACTACACTAAAGCAAAGTGGCTCTGAAAAGGCGCCGTGGGGCACGTAGTTACCTGGCCTCATGGTAGGGGCATGAGGCCAGGGATTCTTCTGCAACTCCTGGGGCAGCGGATTAGAGCAAGTGACAGCAAAATACAATTTAGAGTTAGCATGTCAAGTTTAATAATCTGTTCAACTTCACTTTTTTCTTCTTGTCTGGCCCGACTTTTTAAATGGAGGAAGATTTCATATTAAAGCTCAAGCAGTTTTCTAAACTGGACTTTCAGTCGAATTAAAGAAGACCAACGCAGGAGCTAAAGGGTTTGCTTCAGACTACGGGACGAAAGTCTTTCTTCAAACTAGGGATGGGCATTCGGTGAAGTTTTCTTCATCAATCGAATTAATGAGTAATAATCGGTTAATCGTTAACATACTTTGTCAGCCATGGTCAGCTCTTTAATGAGCTCCTGCGCCCTCTGTTCGTAGTGTGTTTCTATCCGCCTCGTCACGGTGCGTCTTGACGGCATGGTGTATTCCGGTTCCAAATATTTTATTAAGTCGTGAAAACCTTTGCCCTCCACGGCACTGATGGGGAGCATGTCTGTTTTGATCATCTTCACTATCAGTTCGGTGACCTTCTCTGCTCGTTGAGCACTGCAGCTCCTCCTGGTCCGTGCTAGCGCAGAGTCCAGGCTAGCCTGTGATAGAGATGATGAACCGCCGCCACCTTCTTTTACCAGACTTGGATGCGCGGTGTTCAAATGATAAATCATTTGTGTTGTCGATGAGGTATATTTGTATGCTGCATTGCAGTGCTTGCAGTGCGCTTGGTCATTTTCTAAATTAAAGTGGTCCCACACAACACTTCGCCGTGACCTCTTCATGTTTTGGCGATTGACCTACGGAAGCTCGCATATATCAACTGAGGCGCGCCAACTGAGGCGATTGTTTTTTTTGTTTTTTTAATCGGTTTGTCGACGAAAATGAACTTGCTCGGTGAAATTTTTAATGATCAATTATCGGTTAATCAATTAATTATGCTCATCCCTACTTCAAACAGCTCTTTTCAAACAGCGTGGTAAGAAATCGTCTTTTCTACTTTTCCTGCTTTCTTTTCTCAACCTGCTGTGACAAACTCTAGACTCAGGTGAGATACTGAAATTTGAAAAATTTGAAAGAAGCCTCATTAAACATGAGCAGTCCACCACTCACATTCAGAGCCAAATCGCGCTAAAAACTTAGCTATTTTAAATTATGATGCTACTCTGTGCTCTCTGGAAAATGCACTGAATAATCATTCATTTTCAGTGTCACATCAAAAATATTACGAGCTTCAATCACTCACAGGGACAGGGCCAAATTAACTTGCCAACACCTGGAAATGTCACTGATGATGTGTGTCAGTGTGATCAGTGTGATCAGTGTGATCAGGGCCTCACCAGTCATGACCCTCACCACACGTCACTGCTCCAGGGGGAGTTCATGCAAAAACTACTATTTATGCACTAGGAAACTATTAATTTATATAAAGGCTAAATCAACTTTAGTGTTAATCCGCCTTTTTACAGAGAAATACCAACAAAAAAAAAATCTTCAGCTCACTCATTCCCTTCTCTTTTCTGTTGTCCAATAGTTTTCCTTAGACTCTAAATTAAATGATCTGACTAATAATAACGCTGGCGGACTAATGAACACCATTTAATAATATAGCGCGTGTTTGTGTCGCGTGTAGTGCCGCCCGGCAGGTCTTGGGGTGTGTCTGTTTTACATCCCAACATTATGGGATTCAGAGATGAGGATGATTCAGACTTTTGGAAGGTCAGAACCAGTTGCACCACCTGCTTTTGTTCACACCTGCTCCAAACACAACAACTGAAGCAGCTTGGCCAAGAAAACAACCCAAGAGTGAGACAAGGAGAGGAGGAGGAGGAGAACAGGAGAGGATAAAAAAGAGGAGGAGGCAAGGAGCAGAGGAAGAGAGGAATGGTGAGAGTAGTATATAATATATTATGAAAAAAATGTGTGATAAATTTGTGATTAATCGCAATTTAACTATGACCCTCATGAGATTAAATATTTTAATCAATTGACAGCACTTTTTATTTGACCAATCAATCAGTGAAACATTTAGTCAGTCCTAATCACTATTCAGTCTTAAAGATTTTCCCCTGGAGAGAGTATAAGGGCTGAATCAAGAAGAGCAAAGCAGTGAGGCCGTGAGCCGTGTGCTGAGAGAGCCACAGAGCCACAGAGCCATGCGCATACTGAAAGAGCATATTATCAGACAGAGATGGCCTTGCGTATGACATCTTTCTTATGTTTCACACACTGAAATAGGGTTGAACCATTGGAATAACAATTGTAATTTTTCTGGGAAACATTGCGACTAGATTTAGATTTAAAGTTCACATTTTAAACACGTCCACAGAAATTGACACAAAAACGAATACAAGAATAGTATTTCAGAACATATTTGTACAGATCTAAACTATAGTGTTTGGTATAAAGCCCAACTGATTTTTCTGACAAATGTGATTATGTTTAAAAAGAGTGAAATCTGAACTGCTAAATACAAGTTGCATTTCAGAACATGTTCGTGAGGTCTACAGACACAAGATTCAAGAAAGACAAGACAGTTTGTTCTTCGCAGACAACATTCTATTGTCTAAATAAATGAGGCCTTTGCGATATGATAATTGCACCATCTCAAATGGTTCAATTCTATAATGATTCATTGTGTAGCTCTACTACAGGGTTGGCAGTTTTATACACAATAAAACAGGATACTGTGTTTGTGGAAGAAGTGATGGTGCTTCAAAAACTGCAGCCTTTCCAGTTTGCTTTGTGTCTATTCAAATGTTCATCCAATGAATCTGGCAGCCCTACACCGAATCATGTGACCTGCTCCTGGTTAGTTCCGGTGTTAGTTCCGGTGTTAGTTCCGGTGTTAGTTCCGGTGTTAGTTCCGGTGTTAGTTCCGGTGTTAGTTCCGGTGTTAGTTCCGGTGTTAGTTCCGGTGTTAGTTCCGGTGTTAGTTCCGGTGTTAGTTCCGGTGTTAGTTCCGGTGTTAGTTCCGGTGTTAGTTCCGATGTTAGTTCCGATGTTAGTTCCGATGTTAGTTCCGATGTTAGTTCCGATGTTAGTTCCGATGTTAGTTCCGATGTTAGTTCCGATGTTAGTTCCGATGTTAGTTCCGATGTTAGTTCCGATTAGGGATGGGCATAATTAATCGATTAACCGATAATTGATCATTAAGAATTTCACCGAGCAAGTTCATTTTCGTCGACAAAAAAAAAACAAAAAAAACAAAAAACAATCGCCTCAGTTGGCGCGCCTCAGTTGATATATGCGAGCTTCCGTAGGTCAATGGCCAAAACATGAAGAGGTCGCGGCGAAGTGTTGTGTGGGACCACTTTAATTTAGAAAATGACCAAGCGCACTGCAAGCACTGCAATGCAGCATACAAATATACCTCATCGACAACACAAATGATTTATCATTTGAACACCGCGCATCCAAGTCTGGTAAAAGAAGGTGGCGGCGGTTCATCATCTCTATCACAGGCTAGCCTGGACTCTGCGCTAGCACGGACCAGGAGGAGCTGCAGTGCTCAACGAGCAGAGAAGGTCACCGAACTGATAGTGAAGATGATCAAAACAGACATGCTCCCCATCAGTGCCGTGGAGGGCAAAGGTTTTCACGACTTAATAAAATATTGCTGCAGATACGGCTGGGTTGTGTGGAGGAGGTAGGACAGAGACAGCGGGCTAGCAGCGGTTAGCTCGGATCCCAAAGCGGCTAACTCCGAGCGCGCTAGCAGAGGCTGCAGGATGCGTGTCGCCTCGCTTTAATCCACCTCTACGCATGTTGATTTGCAGATTTACTTTCCCGTGGAGAAGCGCCTGTTCCCACAGCCTCGGCAGACATAGTAAAAGCGACACACATGAGTGAATGGTTGTTGTCTTTTTAATACAAAATATGTTAACGATTAACCGATTATTACTCATTAATTCTCCCGACGATCGACGAAGAAAACTTCACCGAATGCCCATCCCTAGTTCCGATGTTAGTTCCGATGTGCGATACAGCCCTACGTCAGAGCATACACAAGGAGACAGGATATGAGGACAGCAACGGCACGGCGGCACGGTAGCAGAGTGGTTAGCGCTCTTGCTTCACAGCAAGAAGGTTCCGGGTTCGATCCCCGGGTCGCCCAGACCTTTCCGTGTGTGTTCTGTGTGGAGTTTGCATGCATGGTCTGGGTTCGATCCCCGGGTCGCCCGAGCCTTTCTGTGTGGAGTTTGCATGTTCTCCCCGTGTCTGGGTGGGTTTCCTCCGGGCACTCCGGTTTCCCCCACCAACCCAAAACATGCACCATAGGTACTCCAGCTTAGGTCCTGACCAAGCCGATGCACGAAGATCATGGAGATGGTCCCCGGGCGCCCTAATGTGTGCTGCCCACTGCTCCTAATATATGTATATATACTGTATATAGGATGGGTTAAAATGCAGAGAAGAATTTCTCCAGTGTGAGATCAATAAAGTTCACTTCTTCACTTCTTCTTCAATGTAATCTCACAAAGATTTCAATCCCTCCTAATGTGCCCTCTGGTATTTGGTTTTCCACTCACATGGACTTGCTTGCATTCATCTGATTGCCATAATGGATTTGGGACTGAAAGAAATACTTTACAAGCATTTCAATTGATTCACTTCACAGAACACTGCACATTTCAACAGAACCCAAAGGGACACAGATAATGAGCCCCTCATGCAGAGGCAGTTTTCTGCTCAAGAATACGGTTGTCAAAGGGATCAAAAATCAGATACTAATCAATCAACACCAAAACTAGTATTGAAACTAGATACACAATTTTAAGAGGTATTGATGCAAAAAGAAAAGAAAAGAAAAAAACAACAACACACACACACAGTTGTAATGGCCAAAAATGCTCGAATTCAAAATACTATTGCCTAACTGATGACACCTTGACCAGTACCTCGACCCTGTGTATGATTAACAATGATTAACATCATGATTTTATAACTAACAAAGATCACAGCACAGACCTTATCACAGATGCTACTCTGACAAGTCCAGCAACAATATTATTCACATTAATCATTAATATAGTAATAGTAATACCTTGAATAAGAGTATTTCAGGTTCAAATTTTTCATCTCAGTTTTGTATGCATCAGTGGGTATGTGTGTGTGCAGGTATGCGTGGTGCAAAGGAAATGCATGTGACAAATCAGGAGTCCAGACCATTCTATGGCATGAGAGAGAGAGGAAAAGTTCTAAATTTGTAATGTGGTTAAAACCGCATGAACCATGTGGCCAGACCAGCTTGTCAAGGCCTGATCTCGTCAGATCTCAGAAGCTCAGCGAGGCCAGGAGAGGATGGGACGCCACTGGGAATTCCAGGTGCCACCGTGGGGCTCCAGGGACAAAAACTGTCATTGTGTCCTTAAGCAAGACACTTCACCTACATTGCCTAGTAAGAAAGTGGAGTGTGCGTGAGTGTTGGTGGTGGTTGACGGGGCTGATGGTGCAGCTGTGGCAACAATAGTGTGGTCTGAACAATGAACTGTAAAGCGCTTTGGGTGTCTTCAAAGGTGCTATATAAATGCATTAATTAATTAACCACAGTAAATAAGACTTGCAGAATAAACACTTAGTACTTAATTTGTATATTATGAGTCATTGAAGTTTATTGAACAGAAATATAGCAAAAAGTACAATGAAAAACAATAAATATTGATGCGGGAAAAGTCCCTCAGTCGTCCAGGTAGAATCCATGATAAAAGGAGAAATTCAATTTGTCAACTGGACAAAGTTTGTTTGGTTGAAAACGTTTCGCCGCTCATCCGAGAGGCTTCGTCAGTTCTGGTTCTAGTGCTGGTTAGACCCAGTTTATATCTAGCTGCAGGGAGGAGCTTGTAAAGATCCAGCCTCGGATCTTCACTGTTCCCCAGAAAGTTCAGCCGGACACGGAGGATCAGGGTTGTTCTGTTTATTTTAGCGGAGGATACCACGGAACTTACAGAGCTGACACACACTGCTGTACACTTGTAAAATAATAATAATAAGGTATAAAACGACTCCAGCTCGGAGTAGCCACGTACTCGCACACTCGCGCCAGGAGAGCAGGCGGAAGGGAGGAGGCAGAGCGCGAGGGGCCCACACTGACGTCATCATAGGGCGATCATTACAAACCCCCCCACTTAAAATGAGGGCTGTCCTCAGACCTCAACAAAAAGGAAACAAAACAGCGTGTGTACACATACCACTGAGTATGTTAACCCTTAAAAAAAAAAATATATATATATATATATATATATATATATATATAAAGAAATACAAGACATCAGTGCATACATGACAGATCTGTCTGCTCCATGAGTCTATAGCCCAACACTTTAAAATTTGACCGACCCGTTTTATTTATTTTTTTCTTATATCAACACCCTTTGAACTCAGCATGCTTGAGGAACGGAAAATAAGAACATATGAAAATGTGAAAAATGTCAACGTGACAGTAAAACCACTAGTGCACCGAAACACCAATAGGAGAAAACAAAAACCTGACCTATGGTCAAGCTTAGCAATTGCAGTCTCTAATAACTTTAAATGTGTCTGGGGCGGAGAAAGTAAGAATGTGACCCAGTGTAAATAGGTGGTGGTGCGCATGCTAACTCATAAGTATGTAAGTGTTCCGGTCCCTGAGCACGGCCTGTGGAGGACGCGAACGCATCTCCCTGAGCGGTAAGCGGAGGTGTGAAGTGAGGCGGACCAAACTGTAACGGGGCCATGGGTGTGGGATGTATGAGAGGGCATGAGTGTGTTTCTGCCGAAGATGGTTGTAGATTTGTGCAGGAAGATGTGCCTGTATGTCTAGGGCGAAGGAAGTATGTGTGTGTTTGAATTGGCCGTAGACATGGACTTTGACTATTAGTGTGGAGGATGGAGGAGGCCATTATGGGCGGGATTACAGGCCCTTCCGACGAAGGCAATGGTGTTGCGTCTATGAAGTGGGCCTGAGGCTCTGATTCCCCGAACATGTCAAATCCATACTCCTCCTGGTCCTCAGTGCCCCCTCTCTCTCGTTCTTCAGTTTCCCCCAACTGTTGTGGCACGTTTTCCAAAGTCCCGTCCTCACCATCCCAAGCAAAAAAAGGAAGCAGGTTGCAGACATGGTGAACTCCACCCTCAGCCCCATCTGCTACCCTAGTGAGTTTGTAGTTTAGGTCTGACATCACTTCTGCAATCCTGTAGGGGCCTTTGTAGACAGGGGCAAGCTTGGCTGAAAACCCTGCTGAGGCATCCGATCGAGGGTGGGCCTTTAGTTTCACCAGTTCACCGACTCGGAATGAGACCCCCCTGCGTCTCTTATCATAGTGTTTTTTCTGAGTCACATGACTGCTGGCCAAAGATTGTCTCACATGTTCATATGCCTCCTGCAATGCTGAGGTGAGCTCCATCTTGTAGTCATTGACAGAATCAGCCATGTAGCCTGGGTTGGGAGATATCCACAAGTCAAGGGGTGTGTTCAAGTCCCTGCCATACAAGAGGTATGCCGGAGTGTCTCCTGTACTCTGGTGTGGAGCAGTCCTTAACGCAAAAGAGATCAGAGGTAAGTGTAGGTCCCAGTCTCTGTGTTTCTGTCCCACATAGGCTCGGATTGCCGTTTTGATTGTACGGTTTACACGCTCTGTCTGATTAGACTGTGGGTGGTACGCTGTGGTCAGTCTGTGGTCTGACCCCAGAGCCGAGACGACTGCCTCAAAAAAATCACTCACAAACTGAACTCCTCTGTCTGAGACCAGGTGTGTGGGGGCCCCATGCCTTGCAAACACCTCTGAGATGAAATTGCGTGCAGCAACTACAGCCGTATCCTCTCTGACAGGACAGATCTCCACCCACTTGGTGAAATAGTCAACAAAGACAAGGACGTACTCATTTCCTCTGCAGGACTTGGGAAGGGAACCCATAAAATCCACACCTGCAAATTCCCATGGGTAAGTAGCCACCACTGGTTTCAGGTAGCCTCCAGGTTTTTGGGTGGTTGGCTTTGACAGTTGGCAAGTTACACAGGACAGCACATATTTCTTCACCTCCCCCCGCATACCTGGCCAGTACACCCGCCTCTGTAAACGTCCCAGAGTCTTGGTTACCCCCAGATGGCCTGCCATGGGATGGTCATGGAAGTATTTGAGCAAGGTGCCCCGCATAGCCTCTGGTGCATAAAAACGCAAGCCCTTGTCCGGATGCAGCTGGCAGGAGGTCCCTCTTGTCCCTATAGTAGACCATATCATCTCGGACACAAAAATCTGATGAGTCTACACAGGAGCCATTCTCTAGGTTGGCATAAAGTGCTGCAATGACCCGGTCTGACTGTTGAAGCTGTTGCAGCCCTTTCTTGTCCTCTAGTAGCAGTGGTGGCTGACGCCTGGGATTGAGAGAGGCAACTGTGGCATAGGGGGGTAATAGATCCACTGACTCACTGGCATCACTTGTTGGATTTCGTGACAGGGCATCTGGCACTAAGTTGGCTGAACCAGGTCTGTGTATGACCTCAAAGTCAAAATCTTGTAGCCTTAAACACCAACGTGCTAGCCGGCCAGAGGGGGTGGGTCTTGTCATCAACCACCGCAGGCTATTGTGGTCTGTCACTACTGTGACGCTGGAGCCTTCAATGTAGGGCCGAAAATGTTCCAGGGCCCAGATCACCCCCAAGCATTCCTTCTCTGAAGTGGAGTATGGGCGCTCCGCTTTGTGCAGGGTACGGCTAGCAAAGGCAATAGCCCTCTCATGGCCATCTCCACCTGTTTGGGTAAGTGCAGCCCCAAGCCCCACATCACAAGCATCGGTATGAACCGTAAAAGCTTTGCTGAAGTCAGGTAGTGCTAGGACTGGCGCACTGGTGAGCTTTTGTTTTAACTGATCAAATGACTCCTGGCACTCAGTGGACCACACAAAGGGGGTATCTTCTCTCATGAGGGCTATCATTGGCTCTGCAATACGGGCATACCCAGAGATGAACCTACGGTAGTAGCTTGTCATTCCAAGGAACTGGCGCACATTTTTGACTGTCTTGGGTGTGGGAAATTCGTTGATTGCGGCCACTTTACTCTCATCAGGGCCAATTCCTTCTGGTGTCACCAGGTAACCGAGGTATAGCAACTTCTGGGTGCAGAAGTGGCATTTGGCCAGCTTCAAGGAAAGCCCAGCGTCTGCCAGCCGCCTTAACACTTTGCCGAGGTCAGCCAAATGCTGGTCAAAAGTTGGGGATGCCACCACAATGTCGTCGAGGTATACCATGCAACAGTTATGGGTGAGGCCTGCCAGAACAGTGTTCATTAATCTTTGAAAAGTTGCCGGAGCATTTGACAATCCAAAAGGCATCACTTTAAACTGATAAAGCCCTTTGTGGGACACAAAGGCAGTCTTGGTTCTTGAGTCTGGTGTAACTGCAACTTGCCAGTAACCCCGTGCGAGGTCCAGTGTAGAGATGTATCTACCACGGGCCAGAAAATCCAAAGAGTCATCCACCCTTGGGAGTGGGTATGAGTCTTTGACTGTAGTTTTGTTAACTTTTCTGAAATCAATGCAAAATCTTGGATCTGTACCCGGTCTTTCAACTATCACGATAGGGGACGCCCAGGGCCCCGACGCAGGCTCAATAATCCCCTCATCCAGCATTTTTTTTAATCTGATCTTCGATGATCTTTCTTTTCGCAGGTGAGGCACGATAAGGGGGAGACACACTGGTTTTGCAGTTCCTGTGTCTATTGTGTGTTCTACCAAAGAGGTACGTCCAAGCTTTCCCTCAAACAGATGTGAGAAGTCATTCAACAAGTCTGCTAACTTTTCTTTGTCAGCCGTAGGTAAGGCTGCTTGTTCCACCACGGGGCCAAGATTAGTGTTGTCACTCTTAAAAGTAAGACAGGCTACGTGCCCTTCTAACTCCTCGAACCCTTCCAAAAGCACGTCTGATGCTGAAGCAGCATTGTCACCCACTCTGACACTTCCTGTTGCCGGGTGAATATGAACATCTGCCTGGATCATGAAATCAGTCCCCAAAAGAATGGGACATGATAGGTCTGGGATTACGGCAAAACGATGAGTGAACAGGTGTCCCAGCAACTGAACCGGCAGCCACACCAAACCCGACGGGTCACATTGTTTTGAGTCAGCTAACTCGAGGGGAGAGAATGTCCATGGGAGAACAACATCTCCTGTCAGGCCACATTTCTCAAGCGTGGAGGGGTGGACTGCTGAAATGGATGCGCCAGTATCAAGGGTGGCTTTTAGCGACACCTGGTTAACTATCACTATGGATGTCAGTGGAGTACTCTTTGACCTCCTTGGGCCGGCCCGCATCATACTGACAGTGTGAGAGCCCTCTGTTGGTCGTGCCCTTGTCCTTGGTTCTGATTCCTCCTTACTGTCACCTGCTCTCTGAAACTTCTTTGGCCGTGCCCCCATGTTACCCCTTGGATGCGCAAAAGAACTTGGATTTTTGGGGCTCTCCTGAGTAAGCTCAGAGGTCCTTTCCACATGAGAAACACTACTGCCAGCTTGTTTAGTTTTCTTACAGCTATCACAATTGCGAGTGGTGACCCCAGGCGTCAGACACTTAAAGCAGTGCAAGTCCCGACGCAGAGGGGCAGCAGCGGCTCTGCTAAAAGAAATGGGCCCCAGAGCAGCATGTAGCTTGTGTGCAGTGAGAAGTAGCTCAGTCAAAGTCGTAGGTGCAGCAGCATGAAGGGCTAGTCGAAACTGATCAGACACATGTCGGCTGATTATTTCAATCTGTTCCTGTTCAGAGGGTGGCTGTTTCAGTCGTTTGAACTCAGTCACTAGGTGAGCAACAAAAGTGGGGAGTGATTCATTGGGAGCCTGAACCCTGTCTAAAATTGTCCTCCAGATTTTTTCTTCATTGTCAATAGGCAGGAACGCCAGACGAAAAAGATCAATACCACTTTCGGGGCTCGTTTTCAAAAAGCCTAGTTAATTCACGGAAAAACTGAGCATCAGACAAGTGAAGTGACGACTTGTATAAGGAGACTGACTGTAGCCATTCTTCTGGGTCAATAAATTTGCCCCCATCAAACTTTGATGGGACAAGGCCAGGAAGATCGAGAGTCAGATTGGCCATAGGAGTAGTCGGGGCTAGTGTGGGGTCTGTGTGCCGTGGGGTGTTTTGTGTGACGTGTCTTAATGGGTGATCAGAAGAGTGGTCAGTATGGATGTCACGACTAGGGAGTGAATGAATAGCAGGAGTTGAGGCAAAGATAGGGCGGGCCGCAGTCGACTGTTCGGGTGAGCGCTGTGAGTGCTGAGCTGCCTGACTCTCTAACTGCTGCAGAAGACTGTGCTGCAAATCAATAGACCTACTAAATGCTTGAGTCAATGAATCTACCTGTTGCTGCAATCGCTCTACTTGGGCAGACAGGTGCTGCACTCTGAAGGACTCACCCATGTCAGAGGTGTTAAACCCACCCCCATCGTCATCACCCCCACACAAAAAAGTCTCTTTACGCCTAGCCATCACCACAGATAAAGGAAAAACACAAGAAAAAGCATCACACAAAATAATAGGAATCACATATATACATATAAATGAATATACACCTGACCAAACCCTTTCAATTAACCATTGTAGGAAAGAAAGTAGAAGAAACCAATAATTATCAGTGCACCACCACTAGATAGATAGAACTACCAGCAAAAGCAGTGTAAAAAACAGTTCTGTCACTGGGCTCTTATTCCTTTTGTTTTAGTCTGCTCACATGTCAATTGAACCAGTGACAATATGACCTTGGTGTATAGGCACTTAGCTCTCGCCTCCGTAGTGTGTTGTTCCAAAGTCCAGACGCCGCGCCACCTCTTCTCAGTCCTAGTGCAGCGGCAAGAGCTGGCAGTGATGCGTCTACCAATCCGGAGTCACTTCTGACGCCCCGCGCTATTGCACAGGAAGGTCCCTGACGTACAGTCTCCGTCCCCGCACAAATATTCCCTCGCAAACACGAAATCGGTCTTCAGTCACTCGCAGAAGGAAAAGCGTATCCAAACCACGTCCCGGAAGTCATTAAGTCCAATGATAGCACAAAAACAATAATCCGATGTGTTGGCGTCACTTATCCATGTGTGAGAAACACGGGGGAGCAGCACGCCTGCCCACGAGTTCAATGTTTATGTATTAGCTTCTCACTGACTTGCTAACAACGCTAGCAAGCATGTTCCCGTCCCGTATGGTTTCCAGCATAAAGTTCGTCAAGAAACTCTCACCGCGGAAGAAAAATCCAAAAACAGAATAAACAATCCAACGTATCTGGCCATCGACTGTCAAACTTTCAAATCCGAGGATATAATTCAATCACAGTTCGGGCGCCATTTGTAAAGATCCAGCCTCGGATCTTCACTGTTCCCCAGAAAGTTCAGCCGGACACGGAGGATCAGGGTTGTTCTGTTTATTTTAGCGGAGGATACCACGGAACTTACAGAGCTGACACACACTGCTGTACACTTGTAAAATAATAATAATAAGGTATAAAACGACTCCAGCTCGGAGTAGCCACGTACTCGCACACTCGCGCCAGGAGAGCAGGCGGAAGGGAGGAGGCAGAGCGCGAGGGGCCCACACTGACGTCATCATAGGGCGATCATTACAAGCTGTCAACAAAACTAAGAGAGACAAGGGCAAGAAACAAGACAACAGAGAATCCGAACCCAGGAGGAAAGGGGTAGCGATTCCGTACCTGGCCGACGTTTCCGAAAAACTAAGGATTTTCAGACAATATGAAATCCCAGTTTATTTCAAACCCACAAACACTTTAAGACAAAAACTCGTCCACCCAAAGGACAGAACACCGAGCCACAAACAAAGCAATGTGGTCTACTCCATTCAGTGTAGTGAAGACTGCAGTGAGCGCTACATTGGGGAAACCAAACAGCCACTTCACAAGAGGATGTACCAACACAGACGAGCGTGCCAGAGTGGACCGTCATCTGCCCTATATCTTCACCTAGAAGCCACGGGCCATTCTTTTGAGGACAGTGAGGTCCAGATCTTGGCCAGGGAAAAGAACTGGTTTGAGAGGGGAGTTAAAGAGGCTATTTTTGTCAAAAAAGAGAATCCGTCGTTAAACAGAAATGGGGGAGTTAGACATAACTTGTCTTCCATTTATAATTCGATTCTTAAACCAAGTCAGAACAGACAAAAGAAACATTAGGGCAGACGATCCAGGGCAGAGGGGTGGAGACAGTCGTTAGTCTGAATAGAGATGCTAAACTATACGCCAGAGAAATTCGAATAACAAAAAGGAACAAATGAGTTGAGATAGTTTCAGAGCTATTTCAGTGCAGTGAGCTCCTCCTAGGGCTGAATAGAGATTAGGGGTGGGCGATATAGCCTAAAATGTATATCACGGTATAATTTGAACCATAGACGGTAGACGGTATATATCACGGTATACTTTGGTATGTAACAGTATTAACTGTTCGCAGTATTAACAGCTTCTTAATGGTCACCAGAGCACATGGAAAAAGCATTCAAGCAGGAAGCTGTTTTTTAAACTATTAAATAACATAAACGTCAAGAATATTACTACAAGAAAATGTATTGTGCAAAACTGTAATTGTAAAAAACATAAAACAAGTAACTTCACTTTCAAGCAGTATAAAATTTGAACAAGGCAATGTAAATCGAAAATGAAACTGCTTTAACATTGGCGCCGGTGTCAGTGCTGATGCATACCTGCAACTCTTCGTCAAGTTCCTATGACTCGAGCGCTTCCCTGAGTCCCTGGGCAATCATCAGGGAAATACGATGTTTGCAGTACACATGTACTGTTGAAATGGGCCGCGGCTCGCGGCGTGCTCTCGGCTTGCGCGTGCTCGCGGCTTGCGCGTGCTCGTGGCTTACGCGTGCTCGTGGCTTACACCGGTAGAAGTTTAATACGAGACACGTTCTTTTGTTTCTGAATACTGGACGATTCCCCCGTATTCAGATGACCCCGCGGCTGAAAAAAAAGCGGAACCCTTTCATCTCTGCGCTGCTCCTCCACCTCCATGTGCTCACAGCTCGCAGCGATTTTTCCTCCTTCCTTGTTGTGGTGACGCAATGAACTATCGCGATAGGAAGGTATAACCCAAATCTCTACAGTTGGCCAAATTTATACCGCATACCGTTTATACCGCCCACCCCTAATAGAGATGCTAAACGAGACGCCAGAGAAACAAAAGATACAGATTAGTTGAGATGGTTTCAGAACGATTTCAGTGTAGTGAGCTCCTCCCTGCAGCTAGATATAAACAGGGTCTAACCAGCACTAGAACCAGAACTGAAGAAGCCTCTTGGATGAGCGGCGAAACGTTTTCGACCAAACAAACTTTGTCCAGTTGACAAATTTAACTTCTCCTTTTATCAATAAATATTGATCCCAAAAATGATTGTTCTATCTAACATACTATAATGAACAATAACCACAGACAATATATATAAATGGACAATGCTAACATGCTACCTGCCACGTTCCGCATATGAAGTATGCTGCTCTTCTGAACCCTGTGTGTTCTGTGTTAGCTTGTGTTAGCCTGTGTTAGCGTGTGTTAGCGTGTGTTTGCTTGTGTTAGCTTGTGTTAGCTTGTGTTAGCCTGTGTTTGCTTGTGTTTGCTTGTGTTAGCTTGTGTTAGCTTGTGTTAGCTTGTGTTAGCTTGTGTTAGCCTGTGTTAGCTTGTGTTAGCTTGTGTTAGCCTGTAACTGTGCTTCCACTACGGCAGCACAATCATGGCATTACAATTTTTCATTATGATTATAATTCCACTCATACATATCATAAAGTGGAACAAAGGCATTTCAAGTTCATGTTTGTAGAGATCTTAACAACAGGGTAATTTATTATTTGTTTTACATACACAAAGGATTTTTTGTTTGCAGAAGAAATTATATTACTATTGTTGCTGCTTTTGAGATTTACCAATTGTGACATTTAAATTTCAATCCAATTTAAATCCAAATGCTAACTGAAGCCTTCAGAGGCTCCACAGATCTCCAGAAGCTCCAAACAGTGTCTAATCAGCTCCCAGAGTTAGCATTTAACAGCTACAGCAATCATCTACATGTTCCTTTTCAGAAAAACACAGTGTGGTATCGGATCACTGATACTGATACCTGACACACGTGCAGTCTTTGAGCTTTGGCTTATATCAGTATCGTATCAGAACAACCCAGAGTAGAATGGACTCAAACCACAAACCACAGTCTAGCTCCAAACAGGTGTCTGATGTTCAGTGCCCAAAGCAGCATTCTCCATCATGAGACTCACTGCACCAGTCACAAAAACAATACCAACAACAAAATACAACAAACAGCACAGATCAGTCGTGTCACTGTGCAAACTGTGAATGTTATCACTGTTGTGAAACAGCTTAGACTTGTCAAGTTGGACTTTACTGAATTTTTATCAGTGTCCTCTTTGAGAAATGCTCATTATCAGTTTGGAAGGACTGCTTAACTGGATTTAAGTTGTTCTTTGAGAAAAGTGCCTTTTGAGCAGATGGAGGAAGAGGAGGGGGAAGAGGGGGAGGAGGCAGTGGTGGAGGAGCAACAGGAGGAGGAGGAGGCAGACAAAGGCAGATTAGGTTGCGCTTTCTTCAGTGTGTACAGTCATGGCCAAAAGTTTTGAGAATGACACAAATATTACATTTTCACAAAGTCTGCTGCTTCAGAGTTTTTATATGTTTTGTCAGATGTTTCTATGTTATAATGAAATACAATTAAAAGCATTTCATAAGTATCAAATGCCTTTTCCAGCATGATGGAGCACCTTGCCATAAAGCAAAAGTCATAACAAAATGGCTCGGGGAACAAAACATTAAGATCTTGGGCCCTTGGCCATGAAACTCCCCAGATCTTAATTCCATTGAGAACTTGTGGTCAATCCTCAAGAGGCGGGTGGACAATCAAAAACCCACAAATTCTGACAAACTCCAAGCATTGATTATGCAAGAATGGACTGCCATCAGTCAGGATTTGGTCCAGAAGTTGATTGACAGCATGCCAGGGAGAATTGCAGAGGTCTTGAAAAAGAAGGGTCAACACTGCAAATATTGACTTATTGCATGAATTCTGTGTAATTCTCAATAAAAGCGTTTGATATTTATGAAATGCTTTTAATTGTATTTCATTATAACATAGAAACATCTGACAAAACATATACAAACTCTGAAGCAGCAGACTTTGTGAAAATGAAATATTTGTCATTCTCAAAACTTTTGGCCATGACTGTAGAATCCCTCAGTCGTCCAGGTAGAATCCAGGGCAAAAGGAGAAATTCAATTTGTTAACTGGACAAAAGTTTATTTGGTCGCAGCTCATCCAAGCTGCTTCTTCAGTTCCGGTCAGACGCTGGTGGACACTGCCTATATCTGCCTGTTTATATCCATTTGTTTTCAGTTTCTGTTAGTTAGGAGGGCCTATTAAATCTGCAGTGGGAGTGGAGTGTGGGGCTTTGTTAGCAGAACCATTCATGGCCATAATGGTGTTTTCACACCTCTGGACCTGACCTGGCTAGATCTATGGTTTTCTTTGTTTGTTTTGATTTAGATTTGAGGATAGAGTTATAAATGGGAGACAAATAATGTCTGAGACCTCCATTTCTGTTCAAGGAAGGATTCTCTTTCTTGACAAAAATAGCCTGGAGTCAGATGGGATATTGCAACCTGAAAAATTTGCAAAGAAGCCTCATTAAAAATGAGCGGTCCACAACTCACATTAAGAGCCAGATCACGCTAAAAACATTGCTATTTTAATTTATGACGCTAATTTTCAGCTTCACATCAAATATTACGAGCTCCAGTCACAGGGAGAGAAATTGGCCTTGCAGATTTACATATTTGTAAATCTAAATGTGATTATGTCAGTGTAAGGCTGAATGATCTATCGTTTTAGAACGAAAATCGTGATCTCAGACAACACAATTTTAGGATCGTTAAAGTTGCTTAAATCGTTAAAGATCGTTCAGATCGTTAAAGTTTTTTTCAGTGCTCCGAACTGACACAGGTTTTGTTTCGTCAACTATTTCACACATGCATGCCGCCTCCCTGCCACGCTGCTAAACCCGCCAATCAGAAGTGGCGTGCTGCGTGTGGACAGGTTGGTGAGGCCGGTGTTAGCCGCTCCGCTCCGAACGATCTCTCACCCCAAATACGCCGCGTAGCCCCGTGCGGTCTGGGGAGTTGCGGTGTGGTGAAGCCGGTGTTACCCCCCGTTTAATCAATGTCCGTAATCCGTCACTCGAGTGCATGGTGAGAAAGTACGGAGAAACGTCTAGTAAAAGTGATACTCGGGCCAAACAGACTACAATTACACCTTCTTTTGCCAGGGCAACAGAAGCAGCCGACGACCAGGAGATAATGACTGCCATAACACACGACATCGCCAAGGAAATGGTGCCTGTAAACATGGTCACCAAAGAGTCCTTTAAAAGTTCTCTACACGATGGATAAGAGGTATATGCTTCCCCTCTGTTGTTAGCTGACAAACTGTTAGCGTAAGGCTAGTTTACCTTACAAACGCTATAGAATGGCTATCGCGATTAGCATCTCTACATTTATGTTAAGTTTAAGTTGCATTGTATTTTATATGTTTGTTATAAAATACAACAATCAAGCTCCTTGAGCCATAAAAAACTGACCTTGAAGCACTTCAAGTTAAAAGACTTTATTTGCTCTACTTCAGACACAGATGCTCTTTTAGTTCTACAGTTGTAATAACAGGTTGCTTGAGCTCGAGCGCTCAGTGTACCCTATGTATATGTTTCTTTTTAATAAATAGGACTACATTTGAAATAAATTATTGACTTTAGTTTTCAGTCATGCATTACAGTTATGGCATTTAATGTTTGAATGGTATGATGCAAGTTTCTGTGATGTTTGCAAATGTTCATGCGCACTGAAACGTAATTTGAAAAAAATCATGGATGAAATCGAAAATGCAATATTTGTCAGAAAAATCATAATTAAATTTTTTCTTAAAATCGTTCAGCCCTACGTCAGTGCCTCACCAGCCATGACCCTCACCGCTCGTCACTGCACATTGTATCACGTATCATTGAGGTGCCAGTTCTATATCAGGGCATCCAGCACAGATCGATCCGCTTGTTGCTACGACGCCGTTCGTCACATGGATCCTCCAAGAAGGAAAAAGTATTCTTCCATGTGGGATCATTTTGATCTCATAACACCTCATAACGTCATTTGTATTCCCATTTCCACGGCAGACAAAGTCTTTTATATATATTTTTATGACCTACAGGTGAAATATTGTCTATGCCCAACGGAGTTGTCCTATGCAACCCGAAACACGTCATCAAGGTTACAGTATTTTAGAGCTCGTCGTGAAAAAGAAGAAAATGCACCAGAAATGGACACTGGTGGATTAGTATTCTGTAATCAGTCACTATTCTGTGACGGATTGTTTTAGAAGTGTGATTGTTGTAGTGGTGGTGGTGGTAGTCATGTTAGTAATAGTAGTAATAGTAGCAGTAGTATTCATATTAGTGTAGTGATATTAGTACTGTAGTAGTAGTTAGTCATGTTAGTAATGATAGTAGTAGTAGTAGTAGTAGTAGTAGTAGTAGTAGTGGTAGTAATACTGTAATCATAATGTAGTAATCAGTAGTAGTAGTAGTGGTGGTGGTAGTCATTATTATGGAGGCTAATAGCAATCTAAATCAAACAACTTTGCTTTTCACTTCAAGCTTGTAGAAAAGAGGCCCTGAATCGATGCATTGTAAATATTATAATAAAAGATTGCCAATATTTAAGCATTGTTGAGGACGAGGGATTCAGGGAGATACTGCAGACCCTTGAGCCATCATATGCAATACCAACCAGGAAGGTACTGTATGTCAGAAACTGCACTTAAAGGTCCCATGGCATGTAATTTTCACTTTCTGAGGTTTTTGAGCGTTAATGTGAGCTCCCCTACCCTGTTTAGGGCCCCCCCCACCCCATGGCTAAAAGTTGTGAAATGTGTAAACTGAGCATTTGCGATCCTTTTCTGCGTTTGAAAAAAAGAAAGCCCAAACGGGCGATTCTGAACAAGGGAAGTTTCTGGCGTCACACTCGGAAAGGTTTCCACCCCCCGTCTGGATGTCCACCCCATTTCTGGAAATCACGCCCAGAGAATTTGGACCGCGAACGAGCTACGAAATGCATTTTTTTATTTGCCTGGAGACACGTGAGAGTGTTTCCAGGCTCGGATGTCCTTTATCCGAGCCTCCGAACCTCTGAAACAGCAGTGGTTTCATTTTATTTTCTGTGGAAATGTGTATTTTTTGTAATGCAACGCGTCTCATATCTTCCTAAGCGCTTAAAACACGGAAGTGGGGGCAGCGCACCACTCATCCAGGAAAAATTTGCGGAGCATTTGGCCACACCCCCACCCACTGCACTGGCCTGTCTCTGTCCTCCTCAGTTGCATTCAAGCAACAAGGCCCAGAATAAAGTGTTTCAGAGACATATTTATGACTAACTGTGTTCATGAGGCTATCTCATGCACTGAGTGTTGATTTTGAAGAAGGATTCATTTACAGTATTAGGGAACCATTAAGGCACCATATAAAAGCATCAAGAAGTACCATGTCATGGGATCTTTAACAGTTTGAATTATTATTATTGTTTGAAGAAATGTTTCTTTTCTGTTTTACAGGCTCTGAAGGAAATTGTATCTAAGATATGAAGCAGAAACCTTGAACATTAAAGAAAAGTTACACTCCACCAATGCAGTCTGCCTTACAGCTAATAAACATGGAGGCCTACTTGGCTGTGACTGGCCACTTTGTTGATACTGAAAATAAAATGTGCACCACTGTGCTGGTATTTAAAGGAATAGTAACGTTTTTACAATCTGGACCTTATTTCGGTGATTAAGATTAAGATTAAGCTTAAGCCTTTATTTGGTCTCACACACAATGACACAATGACACACGGGAGAAATTTGACTTCTGGATTTGACCCATCCTTTTTCAGGAGCAGTGAGCAGCCATCTTTTTCGGCGCCCAGGGGGCAGTACCATGAAGGGTCTTGCCCAAGGACCCACACTGGCTTGCTCATTGCCGGGGGGGATTTGAACTCAGGTCCCCCCTGGGGGAAACCAGCCGGTGATAAAACTACGTCATTTACTCACCCATTGTACTTCGGTGTCATGTGGAGCATTTCCGGAGATTTTAGTTTAGCGATATCTGTTTAACGTGAGTGGTCGGGGCAGACGGTTGCGGTCACCAAATAACACAAACTTTGGCACTTTTCAAATGACAAAAGCTCAATATGTTAGTCTACACTTTCGCTGGAGTCAAAAGTGGCCTGTAATCCGATATCCAGCCATGGTTTCGATTAGATGACGTCATCGTGGACAGCGTGCATGCGTGCATTCATTCTGTTACTTTGCTTAGAAGAGGCTCAGAACTTTTCTGTTGTGAGCGAGACATGGCTGAAGATTCGGACTTCGAGACTTATCTGAGTATGATGGCCGTCCCTTTCGTTTTGAGCCTGAGTGTACGGATGAGGAGGTGTTAGAAAGAAGGAAGCGGAAGCAGTTTGAGGAGCAACAGAGAACAGCCATCGGTATTTATTTCGCTGAATCCGCTGGCCTTCCTTCTTTTCCTTTGCTGGTAAAAAATCGTCCGGACTGAAGTGAGTACTGCAAACACGATGGTCCAAACGTCTTACAGCTTTGCCTTTCATGTTTGGGTCCATTCTCAAAATCTCCGAAAATGCTCCAAATGACATCAAAGTACAATGGGTGAGTAAATGACGTTGTTTTATCACTGAAATAAGGTCCAGATTGTAAAAACGTTACTACTTTCCCCAGCAACACACCAGAGAATATTGCTGAGGTAGGTTTATTGAAAATATTCAGTATGGTATGTGTTGGTGTCATGTAAGGATTTATTTATGTATTTTTTAAGGTCAGACAACATCTGATTGACAGCTGGGCCATCACAGGAAAGGTTGGATGCTTTTTGACTGATGCTGGTGTAAATAAAATAGCATCAGCAAGACTATTAAAAATCAGGCATAGTCCTTGCATCGCACACACTTTAAATTTGATGTGTGTTAAAAAATCTTGCAATCATGTGTCAGACCTAACTGATATCTGAAATAAAACCAAAAAAATTGTCACCCATTTTTGTTCCAGCGCTATTGCCAAGTGCAACAGAAAATTGAAAGACCACTTTTGAAGCTTCAAAAATTCCAAAATGCTGGAAACAGCACATATTAAATGCTGTCAAGAGTAGCAAGCCAAAAAGAGCCTGTTTTGGATGAGTTTAGCATCCTTAAAAACACCGATGCTTGCACTTACTGAAGCAAGTGAGTGGAAGAAAAATAATATCGATGATGAAAATGCTTCACCATCCAATGCAAAAATGTGCTCAATCTTTGCAAACATCAGTTGGAAAAAAAAACTGTCAGGAACTGGACAAAAGAGTCATGAAAACTCAATCTTTACAATCTGAGCCTTATTTCGGTAATAAAACAAGTTGTTTTACTCACCCATAGCACTTTGGTGTCATATGGAGCACTTCCAGAGATGTTTTAGATTAGTGATCTCCATAATGTGAGTTCTCGGGGCACATGTTTGCGGTCTCCAAATAACACAAACTTTAGCACTTTTCAAATCATAGAAGCTCGATGTCTTAGTCTACGATTTCATTTGGTCAAAAGTGGCCTGTAATCCGAGATTTAGCCATAGTTTCGAGTAGATGAGGACGCCAGTGCGCATGTGCGGACTGTGCTCTCAGCTCCCGGGACCCAAACATGAAACGCAAAGCTGTAAACTATGGCTAAATCTCAGATTACAGGCCACTTTTGACTCAAACAAAATCGTAGACTAAAGACATTGAGCTTCTATGATTTGAAAAGTGCTAAAGTTTGTGTTATTTGGAGCCCGCACGGGGCATATTACATGCTCAGGGAATATATTATATGCCCCGAGCTATGGCTAGAAGTCGCGCTAGGCTAACGAAAATCTAAAACATCTCTGGAAGTGCTCCATATGACACCAAAGTGATATGGGTGAGTAAAACAACTTGTTTTATTACCGAAATAAGGCTCAGATTGTAAAAAACGTTACTTTTCCTTTAAACATCTTCTAGCCATCTCTCTCTGGCAACCTTGCTGGACCCATGATACAAAGCGTTTGTAAATGGGAAAAAGATAATGAAGCAACTAAAATCTGAATGTGCGGCAGAGATGAGAATTTCTGGGCCCCCTTCAGCACCACAGGAAGATCAGCCTGGCCCCTCATCTCATTTGCCAGCATCTTCCAGTTCAGGCATGTATTCATTTATTCAAAATGCCACAGAAAAACCAGACATAAGTCGTACCGGAGGCATTTTGAGTTATTCACAGATTCGGAAAGCTTAAAGCTTTAAGCTTTCCAACGATGCCTTACAAATGGAAATCTGAGGAATTTGTGGCCATTTGAAAGCAGCACATCTGAAAATAACGAGCTGAAAAAAGATTCTCTAAAGATTCTCTAACTCCAGGCCTTCAGAACTCATTTGCATGACATTAAGCTAAGCCCTCCCCCATCACTGACATTACTGTGCTGTAGTGTTTACATTCAGGGCAGGTCAGAATTAGAAGGTACTTTGTTAAAATGGAAATGCTTTTATAACAAAAAGTCCATATAATCATTCATCCATCCATCTTCTTCCGCTATAATCATTCAATAATTCAATAATACACAGGATAATATGTCAAAGTCACCTGTATTTTCAATTTAATACAATACAAAATAGTATAGGACACTACACACACACACACACACACACACTACCTTTGTCCTGTTTTTGGTCCTGTTCTAGTCCTGGTTTAGTCCCGGTTTAGTCCTGTACACACACGTACACACACGGCCCCTGCTTTCACCTAATCTCCCTTTGATGCAGAAATAATATACACCCCATAAGAAAGAACGTGGTCACCTCCGAGTGCACTCTGTACATGAGCTCCGGAGGAACAGATGTGTTCCAAACATGTCCTGTGCCAAAGTAGTATTTAGTAGTAGTCCATTTTCACTGTCCTTATTCTCTTGAAATGCAGCGTAAATATTCACGAGCTCCTCACAGCTGAAAGGCGAACAGGCGAAAACACAACAACGCTACTCGTTTATTATAAATCACACTCTCTCATGTCCAAGCAAAATTTCTCTCCTGAAGAGACAATAAAGGCTTATCTTATCTTATCTTACTCGTCACGTGATTGGCAGGAGCGCAAGCGTGGGTAATTATGGTGATTTATACACGCCCCGTTTCTTTCCGAAAAACAAGGCAATTCCACAGACAAAATGTATGTTTTTAACGTCACTAATGCTGTTATCTGAAACATGGAGTGGCTTCTTCATGATCTCAACTAGCACATTCTGCAAAAAAACGAAAATCACAAATTTTGAAACAAAAAAACAAAACAAAAAAACTTTAAACGCAATTTTCTTGGTTTCACGAATGCCGACTTGTAGCAGGTTTTGTTGGGGCGGGTCACAAATGTATTAGTTGATATTTAGGATTTATGTTTTATGCAAATCGTGTCCTGTTTTGAAGACAACCTGTGGCAACAACTAGACATGGAGGTGTCTCAGAGCAGAGAAAGTTTTATGGCTGATGCTATAATAGAAGTTCAACGATACCTGTCGGCAGCAAACATTCGCAGAACTGAAGACCCACTGGAATATTGGAATTCTCAAAAAAAAAAAAAAAAAGACCTCCCCACACCTCTTCAAACTGTCTCGAATTTTTTGTGTGTGTACTTCTTGTGAATAGGGGTGGGTGATATCAATATTTAAAATATATTGAGATATTTTTTAAACTCGATATGGATTTTGACATATCGTATATATATATCAATATAATGTTTATATTTCTGATTTTTGCCACTTCACTTGTTTGCCTTCTCTATACTGTCCGCGCTCCCACTCACCCCCGCCTCCCCCTCGTGTGTCTTTTTCAACACAACAGCGCCACAACCAGGATACAGAACTCCTCTGGAAAAAAAAAAAAAAAATTTTATTAAGGAGATGAAATAAAATGATTTTCAGTTAATAATCCGTTGTGTCACGTTCTACTTTTGGAGAATTATCAACATGTATGAGTGAGGGGGACTCGAGGTGTGACAAAAAGGCTCAGGGGGAACACAAGACAAAAAAGTTTGGGAAACACTGACAGAGAGAATACACATATTCCACTGAGTCACATCCTTTAGTCCGACAGGAGCCGACCGCATCAGCAGCACAAGGACAGAGCTGGGGTTTTGGCATTTATAGTTTATGCAAATAAGCCATGTGGTGTTCAAGTTTCGTTTCTATAAAACATAAACAAATGTGCGCAAAGCGGCATTAAACACATTATAATCTCAGACGGGCTGAAGTGGCTCTACGGTAGTTATGGTTTATATGTTGTAAAGTTTAGTAATGTAAAGTTTATTTATGCAGAAGATTTTAATTAATCTGCTGCAGTGTAAAACTTGTACAATCATATTTGGAAATGTTCGGTTTGATCTGCGCAGTGGCTTGTGGGATACCTCAGAGCTCCTTACCACTGGTGAGGAACAGGGATCTATTAAAATAAGGAACAGGGATCTATTAAAATAAGGAACATGGATCTATTAAAATAAGGAACATGGATCTATTAAAATAAGGAACATGGATCTATTAAAATAAGGAACATGGATCTATTAAAATAAGGAACATGGATCTATTAAAATAAGGAGCCTCCCGAGCTTCCTCTGCTAAAGGAGCTCATGGTTATCTTATGGTTAACAGAGTTAATGTAAAGATGAGCTCGAGTTGAGTTTTTGAATAAAAATGTGGCAACATGTATTATTTCTTCCTTTATTTTACAGTTAAATTATTATTTTTCTATACAGGGATTTTTTTTTTTTTATGTCACAGAAGCACTTTGTTCCTACATGAACCCTTTGCACTTTAATAAAAAAAAAAAAAGACCTTGTGGAATTTGTCATATTTGTTTTTGCAGTAGTTTTTGGGGGGTTATTTTTCCTGTACAGATGGAGATATATATCGTATATCGAGATAAGAAAATATATCAAGATATATTTTTTGCTCCATACTGACCAGCCCTACTTGTGAATGAATTTTCTCTAAAGCTGGAGAAATTGTATCCAAGAGGAGAAATCGTTTGAGCCCAAACATGCTTCAAAAACTTCTATTTCTGAATGAAAATGTTTGAATCAATTTGTTTCTTCAGGTCTTCTGTTTTACCACTAAGACCATCTGTGCTGTTGTTAAATAACAGTTACATGGTTTGCACTATTTACACTGCCTGACAAAAGTATTAGGACCATAGTTTACGAGACTTACACTGCGTTGAGTCCCTATTTTTGCAATAATATGCCTTTACACATGATGAAATGTGCTTTAATATATCAATACATTGATTTGTTGTGATTACCAATACGTCTTGTTATCATTATTTATGAAAGTTCAGAAAAAAGGGGGCGTATGGATTGCTTTGCGTAGTGGAAACACTCGAGCCTTTCTGTCCCGTAGCAGTCCTATGGAAATGAGGCTATAGTGTGGCCAGCGTTAGATACCCGCTCCCCCTCAGGCCTCCCTCTGCTCTTTCTCATGCTAATCCCAGTGAGCCCAGGCAGACTCCCATCATGCATCTGCTCTGCTCAATAGTGCAGGGGCCCTTTGATTGGGATTGGGAGGGATTGACGTGCGTCCTACTGAGTCCTCCTCACTCACATCCAGCCTGTGCAGCTCACAGTGTATTTAGCAGCATACAGTCTGTTGAACTGTTCATATGACATGCTTGGATAGAGGTTGGTAATATCATCAACAGTTCAACACTCTCGTTGTATATTATGCTTCAAAAAGAGCAGATAAAATGTCCTTGGTTATTAAACAAAATTGACTCTTGTGAGTTTTAAGCCAGGTTGTCATCTCCTCAAGAACACACCTAGAGTCATGTTTTGTTTCATTTACATATATTTGAGTAATCCTTTATTATTAGTCTTTCTGTACCTCGAAAGGTCAAAATCCTCTGTTCCACCTTGTGATGTCATGAAGCAGCAGTTTTCAAGTTAACAGCTCTTTATATCGTTTAGTAGAACTTGGCAATTCCAGAGCTGAAACCGTCCAAATGATTATAGTGAAAGTGTCTGGAGTTTAAAAACACATTGGAGCATTTTCTGTATTGCCACATGACATGACGAGGTGGAGTGCTTTCAGTTTGAGAGAGGATATATATTGTATATTATATTTGATGAGTGAGCTTGTGGATTAATAAAGTTTGTCTAAGTCTAAGAACTGTGTTTGTGTGTTAAACATGTGAGATTGAAACAAAACAGAACATCAGGTCTGTTTGTGATGAGGAAATTGCATTAGAATATTAAAACATATGGCCCTTTAAAAAGAAAAATGAAAGAAATTAATAACAGAATAATCAAAATTGTACTTGGGATAGTAAAAAAATAAATAAAATTGGTGTCTGTAGCACTAACTGTGACAGTGAATGAATGCCGTGTTAGACTTGTACTCTTTAACCTCATGCCTCTAAAAACAATCAACCACATGATTTACACACACACACACACACACACACACACACACACACACACACACACACACACACACACACACACACACACACACACATACACACACACATACACACACACATACACACACACACACACACACACACACACACACACGTTTTATTTTTAAATCACAGGTGACCAATGAGCTCCTTCATTCGACATGTCGGTGAACAAATCTGATCAAAGTACATATCCCATTCTTTTTTCTCTTTCAAAACAAATGTGTATTCAAAGTTCAAACGCTCGAGCATAATCAGCTCTGTGGTTACTAACAATCATATGACGTTTATTCATTTTACTTCAAATCTGCTTCTGAAATTTTATAAATCGCTGAAAACAGAATCTTGTGTTTTAAATGTGCTTTTTGGACTTAGCACAACTGCATGATGGACATGAGTTAGCATGGAGCTGGAGCTGGTTATTCTTTCACAATGTCACTGAAGTCTTAAAGGAAAAGTAACGTTTTTTTTACAATCTGAGCCTTATTTCGGTAATAAAACAAGTAGTTTTACTCACCCATAGCACTTTGGTGTCATATGGAGCACTTCCAGAGATGTTTTAGATTTGCGATCTCCATCATGTGAGTTCTCGGGGCACATGTTTGCGGTCTCCAAATAACACAAACTTTAGCACTTTTCAAATCATAGAAGCTCAATGTCTTAGTCTACGATTTCGTTTGAGTCAAAAGTGGCCTGTAATCCGAGATTTAGCCATAGTTTCGAGTAGATGAGGAGGCCAGTGCGCATGTGCGGACTGTGCTCTCAGCTCCCGGGACCCAAACATGAAACACAAAGCTGTAAACTATGGCTAAATCTCGGATTACAGGCCACTTTTGACTCAAACGACTAAAAACATTGAGCTTCTATGATTTGAAAAGTGCTAAAGTTTGTGTTATTTGGAGCCCGCACGGGGCATATTACATGCTCGGGGAATATATGGCTAACGCTAATCTAAAACATCTCCGGAAGTGCTCCATATGACACCAAAGTGCTATGGGTGAGTAAAACAACTTGTTTTATTACTGAAATAAGGCTCAGATTGTAAAAAACGTTACTTTTCCTTTAATATTTTAATTTTTTTTTAAAGTGTAATGGAACCTGCTCAAGTGGTCTCTTTTGGGCTCCATTCCCTCTCTATTGACAAATGCTGGTCCCTCTCCCTGTAGCTGCGGTTGTCAGGCTCATCAGTCTGATTTTAAAGTGCTGGTTGGTTGACGTGATACACATTTCCAAATATGGATCTCCAAATTAGCCATCATAAGTGCTTGGATGAACGCCATGGATGACGTGAAATACCACATCTTCATCTGACTCACACTCACTTCTCCTTTCTGTTGTCCCATACAAATCCTCATGATCAAAATAAAAACATGACTCAATCAACTAATACTGTACACATTTTGGTTGACAAACGCCTACAGAGAGAGATGTGAGGCAACTAACAACAATTTGATTAGATTTGAGCTTGGATCAGTCTGGAGCTCTGATAACGGTGAGGTCAGCCACAGTCCAGGGGGTGTCAAAGGTCTGAAGGTCTGATCTCCTCACTGAAAACTGCTCAGCACGTTAGTGTTTTAAAAGCTGACCTGTTTTTTCATCGCTCTCATCTGAGAAAGGGCTATAAAAATACTGAGCTGTTTCCCAGGTAACGGGACACTCCAGGATTCCCATAACACCGCGCAACTGTGCCTGGCCTACCACAGCCCGTCCACAGAGCTGGGAAGAATACTTGGACAAAGGATTTAGTTACAGATGACTGCATACCTCTATTAACATGTATTCTCTAACATATTGCATTACCTGGTCCAATCAGAGTGGCTGTTGTATACCCAATACTAGAGTTGCGTACTGGTGTACACTGAATATGTGAGCTGCGGTACTTTCAGTGTAAAGCACTAGAGGTAGGTAGTACTCACTTACATTTAGATAAGTGACTTTTTCAAGAAATTTTACTTTATCTACCAGCATCTTCCACTTTATATTATACTTTACAATACTGTGACTTGAGTAGAAGTTGTGGTGACCCTTGATTTGAACATTTGTGTTTCTTCCACCTTTCCTTCAGATTCAAGATTCAAGATTCAAGATTGTTTATTTGTCATATGCAGAATCAACACAAGGTCAACAATGCAATGAAATGCTGAGGATCAGAAGAACCGTTGACTCGCTGAGATAGTCAGAAGTACTAATAACAGCAGTAATAGTACATGGTAAGAAAAAAAAAGTGTTGCAAAAGTGCAGGGGAAGAAGTAAACAATATAGAAAAATATGTAATAAAATGTAATAAAAAAATACAAGTACAATGTACAAGGTGCAGGTAGGATTAAATCAAAGCTCCCACCTTACCCATCTCCCACCCCCCACCCCCCATATTGGCATAACCTGTATTCCATAAAAGACACATCACTCTAGACACTTTAAAAAACTGCTGCTAAGGACGACTGTTGCACATTTACATTTACTACTGGATTTTACTCCTGTTGCACTGTTGTTCACTACTGTTATTGCACATTTACTACTGGAATTTTTAGTACTGTTGTTTACTCCTGTTACTGCACTAGAATTACTACTGTTGCACATTTATTTTTATTTTATCTTAACTCCAATGCACATTCTACTGCACATGACCAAGTCACTGCTGTATCTTCCATTGCACATTTTGATGCACACTGCACACTTTGGAAATCTGTATATAGTATAGTTTATTTATTATGTTGCACTGTTTTAAGATTTTAGATCGTAGACTTTAGTTTAACTTTAGATCTCTGTCTTAGTTTTTGTTGTGTTGTCTTCATATTGTATTTTGTACACTGTCTTTTTGCACTACTTGGCCAGAGAGAAACGAAATTTCGATTCACTGTATGTTGAACACATATGGCAGAATTGACAATAAAGCTGACTTTGAACTTTGAACTTTTGAAGCTCAAATAAGGAGTAAGTATTTCACAGATTGCACATAATATGGTGTAGGTGTGGGTGTTGCATGTGGATTTCGTATTGCACATAGTGTGGTATAAATATTGCACAGGTTATTGCACAGGTAACAGTAGTTTACAGTGAGGTAGTGACAAACATGATATATTGATATAATGATATATTCCTACACAGCAGCAGCAGTAAACATAATTATGCATAATGAAAGGTAGTTTAGTGCAGTATTATTGAGAGTTCAGTATTATTGTATTATACAGATGATTCAAATGACATTACAAAGTCCATATTATAAATCAGGTGTTTGTCCAGGCAAGTTTCTCTTACTTCAGTAGTTTTCCCACGTATATAATTTGACTCTTTCTTGGACCACTACTTTGAATTTGTACTTGAGTCATATTATTTTGGTGTAATGTTACGCTTCCTTGAGCACAATTTCTGGCTGCTCTTCCACTTCTGGTGTAAAGTTTCTAACAAATGATTGAAAAATATGTATTTGCTACTAAAGTGAGACTCCACCTGCGAGCAGTGGCCTGTTCCAAGCAGCCTGGTGAAGGTACTCTTTCATTTGGCCCTTAAACACCAGTGTGGAGCAGCGTGCGCCCTGCCCCACGGCTCCACTGTCCCATCACCGCGCGGAGTAGGCCACGCTTCACACTGCGCTCATCCACACGCGTAACAAAGAGGAGAAGAGCTCTGTGTGTGGCGTCCGTGGGAACACAGGCTGTGCACATCAACACCGCGCTCAGCTGCCTCACCATTTGGCGCAAAAACACGGAAAACGTGCAACAAAGCTGCGCGCAAAATCAGCCAACGGTCCCGGCGCAGGTGCCAGGCGGGACAACACGAGCTCTGGGACACTTCCCCGCGGACAGGACAATGATGCAGCCAAGACAGAGTTAAGAACGATTCAGTAAAGCAGTCTAAGTAGCACCATGAGTAACAGGTTGGCGTGGTTCAGCCCCACAGCAAAGAAACAAAACAAAGCGCCACAACTTACTGTGATGTTCACTTCGTGCTTTTTTAAACGGTACTTCAGGCTCTTCATGGCGCACGGTGTTTGTTCCGCTTCTGAGCAGTCCCCTTTGGTCAAATTAATTCATAAATGATAGAAAAATATCCCGAAAGTTCCAGCCAAGTGTGTGGATTCCCCCCGTCCGTGTGTCGCCTCCCCACGGGACGAGTTTCACCTGACGCCGCAGCGCAAACCAAAGGTCCGGCCCCAGTGGCCAATCACAGGCCGAGGAAGGCGCGCTGGGGATGTGCGAGCCAATGGGGTGACAGGGGAGGAGGGACTTCCTGGTTGAGAGGCGCTGGGTGGGAGGGATCCTGAAGGACTCTAGTGACGTCACACACCTGTAAGAACACCTGGAGAAGGAGCTCAGATCTGTTTCATTGAATGTGCCTCACATGACTCTCTGTTTCAGTGCACAAATCCAGTTGTTTTAAACCTAAAATGCCTCTCCCTGATCTGAATGGTCACGACTTAAACCCCAGCATCTGCACCGATCACGAGTCAGTGCTAGTGCAGCCGCTGCAGCTCAGGGAGGGAAATCTGGAGGTTCTGATGTTCACATGAGCCTGTCCATAAACTGAGAATGAGACAAACATGTGTGTCCTCTGTCTGCAGTATCTAATGACACACGGTAAGTTGTGATTGTAGTACTTCTACTAGTAAAAAACATTATAATTATACATATATATATATATATATATATATATATATAAAGCACAGGCTACATACAATTTCTTTAATAAAGACATTTTCAAAAAAAGATATAAAGCTCATCTGAATATGTTTCCATCACTCTTTTTTCTTTGTACCATGTTCTGTTTGTTTTCTAAGGGGATGATTCATCCATCTTTTACATAATTACTGTTCCTCTAAAGTCATGCTTTGAATCACACTGATTCAACATTAGTGATAAAACTTTAAACACAGATTATATCAACCCTGAGACGAGAGGTTTAATAAACTACTCTGATAAATGTACTGTATTTCTTTATAAACATTTGTCACTGGCCTTTATGGACTTTTCATATTCTGGTGGTAGTCGGCTGGTGTGTTGAGCAGGTTTAGCCTCGGCCATTCAGTTTTTACATTCAATATTATGAGTGTAAGACGGAGCCTGATACAGGCTCAGTGGACAAGGACAAGTCTAGTCATTTTATGTACTTTGGAAACTAACCTTTAGTAAGTCGGTATAGGTGCACAAAATGTCAGAAATGGCCACAGGTTGCAAAAAGTAAAAAAAAAAGAAAAGGATTTTGTATTGAGATTTATCACCCCCTACTGGAGATGGCCGGTGTGGTCCGGTGTGGTGTGGTTATTACATCATAGTTCATTCTGTCTTCATACAGACATGGTCACCCTGAAAATTAAAAGTGTCTCTCCAGGTTTATATGTAAGATAATTTTTTTTTTTAAAAGAAATTTCAAATATTTGTACGTGTTACGGGTCCGGTCTAGGGGGCAGACCCGCACAGAATAAAACCCTGAATAAACAGGAAAAATGAAGACATAACAGGCAGTGAGCTTGGGTTCAGCCTCACTTCATTGTATGAAGAGGAGCGGCACTGGACTTTTCAAAAAGGGCTCTGAGTGGGAGATGATTCACTACACTGCCACCTTCTGGCACACCCCGGAAGTGCAAGATTACCTCAACAGGAAACAGAAACGATTTACAGTGGTCCCTCGCTCTATCGCAGTTCACTGTTCGCGGTCTCGCTGTTTCGCAGATTTTTTTTATTTTTATTTTTATAGTATAACCTTTTTTTTATAGTGTAACATTGTGTTCTGCGTCCTGATTGGCTAAGAGACTGTAGACCTTTGCTGATTGATAGATGGGGGATGCGGGGGGGACCAGGACTAGACCAGGACTAAACGTGGACTAAACCAGGTCTAGACCAGAACTAAACCAGGTCTATACCAGGTCTAAACCAGATCTAAACCTGGACTGGTCCAGGTCTAGACCTGGACTAAACCGGGACTAGACCAGGTCTAAACCAGGATTAAATCACCCTGTGCGGCTCTTTGCTGGTTTCGCGCGGCTCTTGCGTTCGTTTGTGCGTGTTCGGTTTGTGGTCCTGAGGATGAGGCATGGTCCGGGCGCCGCGGGCGTTGCAGCCCCGGTGTGCGCGTGGCCTCACGCCGGTCGTGCGGCTCTGTCACGGATTTGACCACCCGCACTTCTCCAAGGGGTGGGTGCGCGTTGCATCCTGGGACGTCTGGGATCTATTGCTGGACCCTCAGCACGATTGATACTCAGACTCTACAAAAACATTGCCACACACTATTGGACTCACACTCACATGTATTAAGTAATGCTGCCCTGTCTATTTTTAGGATATCTGCTTCTTTTTCAGTTTTCAATCAATTTAATTGATTTCTGATCTTTTCCCTTGCCCCACACCCTTCCCTCTTGTCACCAAAGAAAAAGACACCGTATGTTATCTATCCAATTGTTTTCTGTCATTACATGTTGTGTATAATTGTATTGATTGTATTGCATCTTTTCTGCTCTGCATCTCCCAGTCGGCGGCGCGCGCAAGTGCAGCGGCCCCTCCCCTAGCCACTCTACACTGTCCTGCCTGGTTAGTGGGGAAACTAAATTTCGAATTCATTCTATGTACATGTACATATGATTGTTTTTCAACAATAAAGCAACTATGACCTATGACCTATGATGTGGCAGTGCCGTTGGATGAGCGCGGTGCTTCCTGTGGGTCCAGTGACTCATGTCTCCGCTCCCCTCGCGCGTCCGGCGGGGCTCCCGGCGGCGCCCCCACGATTCACTATTAATACATTTTGTTGAAAATCTACGAAAGTTTGAGTGTTTAAACGAGAGAGAAATGTGAGAAAACGTTAATTCCAGTCTGAGAAAAGCGTATAATGTGTGTGGTGAGGCATTTACAGCCTTAAAACATGTATAATAATTGTAAAATATAAAGTTGTCCTACTTCGTGGATTTCTATCATTACGGGTTATTTCTGGAACCTAACCCCCGCGATAAACGAGGGACCACTGTAGTACATTTATCAGCAAGGAGCTACTTATCACAAAAAATAGGAAGAGACAAATTACAAAATAACATAAAATGTGACAGCACATTTTGTGTGCGTCACACGCTCCCTGACAACAGAAAATGGCTCCGGACATTTACAAATATATCATCACTATGGCTATAACTACTTATTACTACTTTTACATACCAGTGTCTCTCTCTTTCTCATTCTAATACACAGGTAATGGCATTGGATGTACAGGAGCAGTAGATGGATATACTGTTGGATACGCATAATGCTGTGGGATGAGTCTGTATTGTGCACGATATACCACTAGGTTAGACTCCATTCCCCAGACAGAACAGCTGATGGCAGGAAGGCTTCTACTGTGTGGACAGCTGATGGTGACTGGTGGGTGGACTGAAACGCAGGCTGGCCCAGGGCATCATAGGTGAACATCTGAAGTGGCCTGCGGTCACGAGCAGACCTCCGGACCTATGGCTCCCCCTCTCCTCCTCTACTGGCGTGTGCAGGTTGGTGTGAGACTCCTGGCTCACCATTGTCCTCATGATCCGTTTCGTTCTGTGCATCCTCTGCAGATATTTCAGGAGTGCCCTCCTCAGCCTCAAGATGATCTGCATCTGGTTCTGGCTGACCTGTATTCACCAGAGGCTTGCCTTGGATAGTCTTGTTTTGTTCTCTTAAAGTTTGTTGTCTTGTACTTCTCTCAGAAGCTGGCATTCTGGGCACTACCTGTACAGCGTTTTCCCTCTGATGACCAACAGGTGGAGCTCTTGTGACACACTGTGGAATCCTCAACCAATAAACCCCTTTACTGTTAGTAAACAAACTGACGTCACTTACAAAACTTATCATGCCTTTTAACAAAGTTATTCGTGTTCGTTTACATGTGTCTGTCGTAGAGGTTACCCGGTTAATATGTCTGTGAGCTTTGCGGTGTCCTGTGCTTGCTAGTTAATCAGCATGATTAAACACCATTGAACACCTGGGCAAATGACCCTAAACAAGCAGCAGGTGTTCACTTGTGTGTATGTCACTTGAATGATATGAACTATCATTTATTCCATCTGTTTCTCTTTATTTGAGTTCTTCTCTTCTATATCTTCGCTGGGGTTTTATGGCAGCAGTGGCTTTGTTTTGAGTCGGAACTGCGCACGCATTCAGTGATGACGTAGCTTTGAAACTGGTCTATACTGAACTGGGTCATCTTCTGAATCTGATAATGCATTACTTTTTGTGTCACTGAGGTTGTTTTCACACCAGGAAAGTCCAATAGTTCACTTGCTTTGGTCCGGACCAATTTTTTTTTTCTTTTTTTTTTGGTGCGGTTCGCTTTCACACTGCACTTTTTTCCAAGTGGACCAACATCTATAAACAAAACCACGTGTGCTGAAGTCGCTCAGCCATTGGACAGTTCGCTTGTTTGCTCCGGATCGAGATTTTTGTTTTTTATTCACACCAGCCCAAAAGGTCCGAATCAAAGGAGCAAACGAATTCTGGTTCGTTTTAAATGAACCAAACAAGGCAGGTGTGAAAACGACCGTCTGGACGTCTCTGGTCCTGTTTGTTTGTCTTTGAGCCCTTGTGTGATGGGATTGTCTGTTTTTCACAGGTGAAACTCTGGGAGGTAAGTCTACTGGCAGGTCAATGACTAAGAGGAGGAGGTTGTGATGAAGTGTCCTGACTTTGTTACTTCCATTTTCAAGTGTCACTATGTACACGGGTCCATCTGCAACTCTCTCTTTCACAACATAGATGGTGTTCTCCCAGTATGACCTCAATTTACCAGGACCTCCTCTCTCTCCCAGGTTGCGAACTAACACACGGTCACCTGGTTCAAGAACAGTACCTTTGCCGTGTTTGTCGTATGATTTCTTTCCTTTTGCACTTGACTGTTGGCTATTCTCAGTGGCGATCTTGTATGCCTCCCTCATCCTCGCAGCCCACTTCCCTGCATAGCCTCGAGGTGTGCTGGGGTCTTGTTCAGGGTGAAGGTTAAAGACGAGGTCCACAGGCAGTCTCGGGTGTCTTCCAAACATTAAGTAGAATGGGGACATACCTGTGGCCTCATGCTGGTACAGTTATAGGCATGCGTGTACCAGGTGATCTCTCCTTTTCTTTCTCGCCCAGGGTCCTCAGCATCTGGAGAAGAGTACGGTTAAATCTCTCTGCCGGGTTGCTTTGGGGATGATGGGGGTTGTGCGTGAATGTCCTACTTTGCTTAACTGCTACAGGGTATTATAGAGGTCATTTTCAAATTCCCTCCCCTGATCGTGATGCAGCTTGTGTGAATAGCCAAACTTGAGGATGAAATCTTCAAACAGTTTCTCTGGAGCTGTCTTACCCAATTTGTTCTGGAGCTGCATAAGGGATGTATTCTTTAACTTCCCTGTAGAGTGGTTTAGTCAATGTTTGGATTCGATGGGACGTAAAAAGATGTCTCCGGCAGTCAATGAGTTGAAAGTACTCTGTCTCCCCATCAGGGAATCAATCCCCAGTCTCCCGCTTGACAGGCGGGGATACTCACGACTATAGCCCAAGCACATTCCCACAAAGGCAACACAGGGGAGATGCTTTCGTTGAGTGTTTAGGAGAACAGTCCCTGTGTGGGCTCGAATCACCATCCTTTCGGTTAACAGCCGAACACGCTAACCGATTGTGCCACAGAGACTGTGGTAGGCTTCAGCTAGGTGATGTTGGCATTGCACCTTAATTAGCCCAAATCACCCACATATTGGCATTTTTGCATGGATGGTGAGAAAGGTACAGGCTTAAATTGCCTTTAAAAGCATTCTGTCTCCCCGTCGGGGAATCAAACCCCGGTCTCCCGCGTGACAGTCGGGGAAAGTTTAGCTAAACGGCCCTAAACCGTTTCCCGTTCATTTTCAATGGTGCTAAACCACTAGGGATGCAATATATTTTTGGCCTCTACGTATTTTGGCGCTGTTCCTCACTCTATTCTCTGCTAAGAGGATTTACACTCGGCGTTTTTCTTTGATTCAAGGTAAGATTTCAATTGGAAATTGCAAACCACGGGAAAACAAAGTAATGTCGTGTCTTCTTAAGCATTTTTCCGTTTATATTGACTTTGCAGTTCGTTGCTAATCTTGCAATTCAGTGTTACAAAGTCGAGATGTTTTGTGTCATAACGTGGCAAATTATGAATGAACACGAACAAGTTTATTGATAATGTGTCTAGTCTTCGTGTTGTAGAGTGATAATATCTTGTCAGGGAAATACTGATACAGATGTTTTGTGTTCGTTGGCTAGCTTAAGGGGCTTTTGTGAAATTACGTATACAGTCATGAATAAACATCCATTGGATGGACAGGTCAGAGCAACTATATATATATATATATATATATATATATATATATATATATATATATATATATATATATATATGCTTTATTAATCCCAAGCTGTGCAATTGAAGTGTAGTAGCAGCATGACATACAGGGACAAACAGACAATAACACAAAGAAGAAAAAAAGCACAACCTACACATAGTAAGCAGTATGAAATGCAATGAAAATGTATAAAAAAGTATATATTAAAACTGCTACCATTATGCCGTCACTGCTATTTTTAACAGACAATGTTATTTTAATTAAATATTATATATTTAAGTCAGAATTTCATTTTTGTTTTCGTCTTTGTGACTTCAGGGATTGCTGTGCACCATTTAGGATACCTGACACCATCCACGGTGAGCATCTGCACTGGGATGCCTGGAAAACCTATGGTCACTTGGGCCACCTCTGGACAGCTGGAGAACTCCTGTGCCTCTCACATGCATTACAATCCAGCAATTGGTGTCAAGCTGGATTTGTTCCACTGCATGAGGCGATTTTCACAGGAGTGCACCTGCCAGATGCTCTCTGCTGCCTTCATGGTTGTGGACCAGGAGGACTTGAAAAAGCTCCAGGATGCCTTCGTGTTCTGTGGGATCCATCCACCAAATCCCACCAAAAACCACATAAGAGAGCACTGCAGCACCAACAGAGCTTCTTGACAGAGTAGAGAAGGTGTTGAAACACTTTCACTTGGCCACAGACAATGTCCCACTTTTTAAACCATCCATGTTGAAGATGTGGCGCATACAGAGGGTGCACAGCTTGGAGATGGCACCATGTACAGGTACGGTGGAACTCTCCAGCTCTACCACGTGCCTGTACTCCAGAGTATGGTGAGGGGCATTGTGGAACAGCAGCAGCGTCACCAGCAGCAACAGCAGCAGCAGCACCCCGAGCAGAAGAAAAAGCAGACTAAGACCTGCCTTGCCTGTGGACAGCCCAAGTCTCGTTATGAGACTGATGGATCTACTGTCCACTTCTTTTATCAACAGGGCCCTGTGCGCTACTTCTACTGCTCAAAGAGGGTGCATGAGACTTACGCTGCTGAGGGGCTCTCTGACCCATTAATGTCCTTTGAAGACTTTGCAAAGACAGAATTCTTTCAGAGGGAGCTTGATGCCACAAAGACACGTGTGGCAGAAAAGGTGGAGACGAGGAAAAGGTCAGCACCTCAGCAAGGGCCAGTGGGGCGACTCTGTCGATTTTGCCGGCTAGAACTTAAACAGGGGCCGAATAGCCCTCATGTCCACACAGCCTTCCCTGGGGTGGAAATACATTTACTGCCCGTCTAAAGTGTTCTCCATGTACAGAGACAAGGGCAAAGGAGATGAACTGCAAAGAGTTTCAGCAGTCTGCTTTTTATGAGGCTGAACGAAAAAGATGGGTGGAGGAAAGAAAATGATAAATGTAAATATGTATGTATGTATGTATATATATGATTAATGTATCTAGTGTATATAGTGTATATAGATGTGTGTGCACATGATGATGTGTTTGTTATTAATGTTTGTCTTTGCATGTTTATTAATTGAAGTCCAGTCAAGTGGATTTCATTGTATAGCACACAGTAAACATACACACAGTAAACATACACACAGTAAACATACACACAGTAAACATACACACAGTAAACATACACGCAGTAAACATACACACAGTAAACATACACACAGTAAACATACACACAGTAAACATACACACAGTAAAACTTACACACAGTAAACTTACACACGGTAAACATACACACGGTAAACATACACACGGTAAACATACACACGGTAAACATACACACAGTAAGCATACACACAGTAAGCATACACACAGTAAACATACACACAGTAAACATACACACAGTAAGCATACACACAGTAAACATACACACGGTAAGCATACACACGGTAAACATACACACGGTAAACATACACACGGTAAACATACACACGGTAAACATACACACAGTAAGCATACACACAGTAAACATACACACGGTAAACATACACACGGTAAACATACACACGGTAAACATACACACGGTAAACATACACACAGTAAGCATACACACAGTAAACATACACACGGTAAACATACACACAGTAAACATACACACAGTAAACATACACACAGTAAACATACACACGGTAAAACTTACACACGGTAAACATACACACGGTAAACATACACACGGTAAACATACACACAGTAAGCATACACACAGTAAGCATACACACAGTAAACATACACACAGTAAACATACACACAGTAAGCATACACACAGTAAACATACACACGGTAAGCATACACACGGTAAACATACACACGGTAAACATACACACAGTAAACATACACACGGTAAACATACACACGGTAAACATACACACGGTAAACATACACACGGTAAACATACACACGGTAAACATACACACAGTAAACATACACACGGTAAACATACACACGGTAAACATACACATGGTAAACATACACACGGTAAACATACACACAGTAAACATACACACAGTAAACATACACACGGTAAACATACACACAGTAAACATACACACAGTAAACATACACATGGTAATGGTATGTTTAAAATATACTCTGTACATTGATTGCCTGTTTGCCCTTTTATATATTTTTAAATATATTTGTATATATTTCTTTTTATTACTACTACTGTCTTTATACTTTTTATACATTTTATACATTTCATTCTCTTTTTCCTCTTTTTGTTGTTATTGTTATTTATCTATACTTTGTCTGATTTTATTGAAGAACATAAAAAATACAATCTTTGTTTGGAAATTTACATACTGCCTTTTCTCTCGTTATTATATGGTCATCAAGTCAATTCTGTCCAATTTCCAACTTCATTATATTACTATAACAGTACACATTTAGTGCTGGGGGGAAAGTTCATTATACTGTAAATCTTCACAGATCATACTGATCATTCAAAACGTTAAAAACATCAATGTCTTATTTTACAATGAAACTACACTGTCACAAACAGTTCACCATTACAGTTGCAATAAAACTGTAAAGACTGACTATTTCCAATCTCTACCTCTTATATTTTCCACGTTTTTGTAGTGCTCCTGACGGGATTCGAACCCGCGCAGGCAAAACCGAAGGGAAAGCTTCAATTTGATTGGCTGGCACGCCGTTACACCTATTCACGGCTGGCCGCCGAGTGGCAGGCGAGATTCTACCACTGAAACACCAATGCACGCGCTGGGGCAGTTTTGCACAAAAAGGTATAGGCTTAAATCAGCCTATATATTCTGTCTGTATATAAAATGTAGTAAACATAAAGAAAATTAAATTAATCAAAGGTTTTGCTACTAGTAGTGCTAGTTCTCCATCAGTATAAACAGTCATAAGTGAGCGAGTTGTCACTCCATGGGTAAAAGAGGTCAAAGGGACTGACTTTAGTGGTCCCCGAGCATCCATGCAGTGTCCATCTTTGGAGCTAAAGCCACACCCCTTTCTTGTGCCACCATGGAAACTGTGTGTGTGAGGACTGACGGGGTCACCAGGTTAGGGTGGGCAGGAGAGTACATCGTGCTCACTTAACAATTCTCCAGCAATAGTTAGACAAACTAAAACCTATTTTTGTTCTATGTCACAATTATGCCCTCATCACACACAGACCTGGGGTGTATTCCATCAACGTCACTAAACATAGCGGCGCTTAAGTGGTTAACCATCGCCTGAAGAAGCGTCACCTTAGACTTAAGCCTGAAGTCATTCCACTAACGCAATTTAGCTGCGCCTCAGCGGCGCTAACTTCAGCCAGGCTTATCCAGTCTTGGACTAAGTGCATGCATGGGGGATGTAAGAAGCCCAGAACAAGCGACTGTCGAAAACGTTATCATGTCGAACATTCGGGACGATTATTTCAGTGCATTAGAACAAAAGTTGCTTTTGGAACTCTGCAACACACTTACAATAAACAAGGTGAGAAACATGTTCTGAATGTTGAGTTTCTTTCTAAGTATGTTCTCACCATCGGTATCAAGACAAGTCTGTGGGGGAGAGGGCTTGCTATGGTTTGACACTCAAGGAGAGCAGCTGATGTCATAAAATGTCTATACAGTGAACCCTCATTTATCGCGGGGGTTAGGTTCCAGAAATAGCCCGCAATCAGTGAAATCCGCGAAGTAGGACAATTTTATATTTTACAATTATTCTACATGTTTTAAGGCTGAAAACGCTTCACCAGACACATTATACACCTTTCTGAGACTGGTATTAACATTTTTCTCTTGTTTAAACACTCAAACTTTTGTAGATCTTCATCAAAATATATTAATAGTGAGGGGGGGGGGGCACGTGACCCCCAGAGCGCACGGGGCTGCACGGCGTATCTGGGTGGAGGGATCGCTCGGAGCGGATAACACCGGCTTCACCAGCTTGAGGCTCCCCAGAGCGCACGGGGCCAATCGGAGTGTCTGGGTCGGGCCTCGCCCTTGGGTGCGGTGCTTACCGGCGTTGCACACTTGGGATCGGGAGTGACCCCAAGCGTGCCCCCCACCATGCCACCGAAAAAAGGAGTAGACTTTGGAGAGGACTTGGACAGCATTAAAAAAACATTGACGGACATGTCAGTCAAATTGTCATGTCTTGACGACTTGTTGGAGGAGATCCAAGGACTAAAAGCGATTGTGAAAGAAAAGGACAAACTAATAATGCAGCTTGAACAGCGTGTGGAGGACCTGGAGCAGTACTCCAGGAAAGAGGACGTTGTAATATCTGGTCTAGAAACGAAACATCGATCATACGCCAGAGTTGTGAATCCAGGTGAAACAACTGGAGAAAATGCACCACCTGAAGAGCTTTGGACACTGGAGCAGCAAGTGACGGACTTTTTTCTTAAAAAAGGTATTAACGTCCAACAAGACACAATATCAGCATGTCATACACTTCCAAACAGAAATAGTAAAAACAAACCATCCATCATTGTGAGATTTACAAACCGGAAACATAAAAGTGATCTACTGAAACAGGCAAAAAAATTGAAAGGCACAAACGTATATGTGAATGAGCACTTGACGAAAAAAAATGCAGATATTGCAAGGGAGGCAAGGCTTCTAAAAAAGCAAAACCATATAATAGCCACATGGGTTTGGAACTGTCGAGTTTGGATAAGGGTAAAAGAAGGAACAAATGCCATTCAAGTCAGGAATATGGATGATCTGCCAAATTTAAACAGGCAAAATGAAATGTCTAATTGTGAAGTGTGTCAAAATATATGACTGGTTATGTACAATATTGTTAGTTTAGAACAAACAAATATGAATCACATACAGGAATTGGATACAAAAATAAATGAACATATAATTACAATGGATTGTGAATATTATAATGAGGAACAATTTAATAATCAAAACTTTGAAGTCGATACTCTCACTATCATCCACTTAAACAGCCGCAGTCTTTACAGTAAATTGTCAGAAATAAAAGAATACATGAGTAATTTTAAGAAAGAGTTTGATATCATTGCAATCACAGAAACATGGTTTAGGGATGACCTCATGAATGAAGTACAGTTGGATGGATATGAGCTTTTCTCAGTAAACAGGAAGAGCAAAAGAGGTGGAGGAGTGGCATTATACATGCATTCTGATTTAAACTGCAAAATGGTAAATGAAATGACAACAATTGAAAATAATGGAATCGAAATTGTAACTGTGGAAATTGCATCTGCAACAGAAAAAACTACTTGAATAAGCTGCGTATACAGACCACCAGACTCTTGTGCTCAACAATTTACTGAAAGACTCATGGAAATGTTTGATAATTATAGAAACAGGAATCAGTTTATTTGTGGGGATTTTAACATTAACCTGGGAAACAAGGAGGACCAAAAAGCAGCGGATTTCTTAAACACAATGAACAGTCTGGGCTTATTTCCATTAATACACAAACCAACTAGAATTACAGCACAAAGTGCAACAGTTATTGACAACATCTTTACAAATATAAATGAAGATATTGTACTAAGTGGGGTCCTAATAACTGACATCAGTGACCATTTACCCATATTTACATCTTGTAAATACAAACACAAAATAAAACCGAGAAAGATTATAAAACTGTCAAGGAACAGATCAATGAAAGCCCTAACAGCACTTAATGATGATCTGAAAGCACAAAGTTGGGATTCAGTTTATGTCAATGATGTCAATCAAGCATACAACTCTTTTATAGATACAGTGATAAGATTATATCATAAAAATTGCCCATTAGTAACCTCCCGACAGAAAAGGGAAGATAAACCATGGATGACCAAAGGAATAAAAAATGCATGTAGAAAGAAAAAATATCTGTATACATATTTTTTGAAAACACAAACAGGAGAGGCAGAAGATAAGTATAAAAAATATAAAAACAAATTGGTATGGATTATCAGGAAAAGAAAAAAGAATATTACAGTGAACAACTAAATAAAAACAAAAATAACATGAAGTCAACTTGGGGAATAATAAATAGAGTGATACGCAAGACAGGGAAGCATCCTTATCCACACGACTTTGTAAAGAATAATGCTGACATATATCATGAAAAACTAATTTCTAATGAGTTTTGTGAATACTTTGCTAATGTGGGGTCCAGCCTTGCAGGTAATCCCTCTAAAAAGTTTGATGAAAATATAATCATTGACAATGTGAGCAGTATTTTTCTGGACAAGGTGGAAAAAGATGAAATAAGAAAAATTGTTAAAAACTGTGGAAACAAAAGATCAACTGACTGTGAGGGACTGGACATGATGGTTGTGAAAAATATAATTGAATCTGTTATTGATCCTTTTACATACATATGCAATTTATCATTAACAATGGGAACTTTCCCTGACAAAATGAAATGAGCAAAAATAGTACCGCTTTATAAAAATGGTGATAAACACAACTTCTCCAACTATAGGCCAGTCTCACTGCTTCCACAGTTTTCAAAAATATTGGAAAAGGTGTTTGCAATAAGGCTTGATAGTTTTTTACAGAAACAAAACATCTTGATTGATAACCAGTATGGATTTAGGGCAAAACATTCAACCGCAATGGCAATAATGGAACTAACTGAAAAAATAGCATCCGAAATTGACAATGGGAATTATTTCTTAAGTATATTCATTGACCTACAAAAAGCTTTTGATGTAATAAATCATTCAATATTACTTAAGAAAATGAACAAGTATGGCATTCGAGGGGCGGCTCATCAATGGATAGCGAGTTATTTAGAAAACAGAAAACAATATGTACAAATTAATGACACAGAATCAGAAAGATATAGTATCAAATGTGGTGTTCCCCAAGGCTCAATTCTTGGGCCCAAATTATTTAATTTATATATGAATGATTTTGTTAATGTATCTGAACTTGGGAACATTTTATTTGCCGATGATACAACATTATTTTACCATGGAAAAGATATGAAAGAGGTCATAATTAGAGTAAACGAAGAGCTAAAAAAAAGTTAAATATTGGTTTGATTTAAATGGATTGATTCTTAATGTTAAAAAAAACTAATTTCATTTTATTTAATGATAAAAATAAAAAAGACGACATATCATTAGAAATAGATGGGATACAGATTAAGAGAGTAAGTGAAACAAAATTTTTAGGAGTCATGATTGATGAAGGACTAAACTGGAGGTCTCATATAAATTACACTAAAAGCAAAATAGCTAAAGCGATTGCGGTGATGCATAAAGTAAAGTTCTCACTAAACAGTGCAGCATTATTAATCTTGTATAACTCCATAATCGCACCATATCTGATGTACTGTGTGGAAATTTGGGGGCCGACATGTAAAACTTACCTACAGCCATTATTTATTTTACAGAAAAAGGCTTTGAGAATGATCACCAACCAACCAGTCATTATAGAGAGCCATCCAACCCATTATTTGTTAAACTTAAAGTGTTGAAAATGTGTGATATTGTTGAATTAAGTCTCCTCAAAGTCATGTATAAAGCAAAGTGCAGAGTGTTACCTGTAAATATTCAAAGATTGTTTGAGATGAGAACAAGCCAATACAATTTAAAGGGAACCTACATGTTTAAAAAACCTAAATTCAGAACCAAGGTTATGGAGCGAAGCGTCGCTGTGAAAGGAGTTAATTTATGGAATAATCTTGACAAAGAAATCAAAGAATCAAGTACAATAATGGCATTTAAAAAATACATAAAATCCAATGTAATGTGTATGTATGTAAAAGAAAACTAAATTGTTACACTTGAAAATGAAGCTTTATGTTTACAATTGATTAATAATTGTGATTGAAATGGAATGTAATGAGGAAAGGTTTTACAGTCACTATCGGTGTTGGGGTTTGGAAAAGGGAAGAGGGGGCAGAGAACATAAGATAACTCTTCTTTCTGCTCCCTTTCATTCAATATTTTGTATTATGATCAAAGGAGAAGTTCAATTTGTCAACTGGACAAAGTTTGTTTGGTTGAAAACGTTTCGCCGCTCATCCGAGAGGCTTCGTCAGCTCTGGTTATTGTACTGGTTAGACCCTGCTTATATCTAGCTGCCGGGAGGCGCGTCCTACAATGACAAAAGCTCTGAAAACGATCCCCCTAATCTGTCTCTTTGTTTTTCAAATTACTCTGACGGCTGTTTCGACCCCCTATTCAACGTCTAACGACCCTCTCCACCCCTCTGCCCTGGCTCTGTTTGACTGGTCTAAGAATCCCATTATAAATGGGAGACAGGAGACAGACATGGGAGACATTTATAATGGGATTCTTAGACCAGTCAAACAGAGCCAGGGCAGAGGGGTGGAGAGGGTCGTTAGACGTTGAATAGGGGGTCGAAACTAGTCGCCAGAGTAATTTGGAAAACAAAGAGACAGATTAGGGGGATCGTTTTCAGAGCTTTTGTCATTGTAGG
>JAVJIX010000303.1:212500-387500 GCA_036785185.1 Paratrypauchen microcephalus | reverse complement strand
AGAAAGCTATGCCTTTATTAGTCCCACAGTGGGGAAATTCCAGTTCTGCATTTAACCCATCCTGTTATCAGGAGCAGTGAGCAGCACATTAGGGCGCCCGGGGACCATCTCCATGATCTTCTTGCTTCGGCTTGGTCAGGACCAAAGCTGGAGGTACCTATGGTGCATGTTTTGGGTTGGTGGGGGAAACCGGAGTGCCCGGAGGAAACCCACCCAGACACGGGGAGAACATGCAAACTCCACACAGAAAGGCTCGGTAGGGTCTTTCGTAAGGTGAGGTACCACTGTACTCAGACATGTGCCCTGGTGTCCATGTGAACAGGCTGGACTGTAATCCTGTATACAAGAAGAGCATGAACAGACTCTACTTCCTGAGGAAGCTCAGGTCTTTCCATGTTTGCAGTAAGTTACTGGAGATCTTCTCCCAGTCTGTGGAGGCCAGCGCCCTGGACTCTGCAGCACCAGTAAACGAGACAATAGATGGATTGACAAATTGATCCATAAAGCTGGTCACGTGATGGGCTGTGAGCTGGAGACATTTGTCACAGTGAGGGACAGGAGGACACTGGACAAACTGCTCTCCATCATGGACACTCCTGCTCACCCACTGCACCAGACCATAGAGGGACAGAGGAGCTCATTCTCCAACAGGCTCCTACAGCTCCACTCAAACAGTGAGAGATACAGGACGACATTCATACCATACTCCATACAAGTGTACAACAACTCACCTTATGTCACAGATAATACTCCCTACAACTGTACAACAACTCACCTTATGTCACAGATAATACTCCATACAACTGTACAACAACTCACCTTATGTCACAGATAATACTCCCTACAACTGTACAACAACTCACCTTATGGAACAGATAATACTCCCTACAACTGTACAACAACTCACCTTATGTAACAGATAATACTCCCTACAACTGTACAACAACTCACCTTATGTAACAGATAATACTCCCTACAACTGTACAACAACTCACCTTATGTAACAGATAATACTCCCTACAACTGTACAACAACTCACCTTATGTAACAGATAATACTCCCTACAAGTGTAAACAACTCACCTTATGTAACAGATAATACTCCCTACAACTGTACAACAACTCACCTTATGTAACAGATAATACTCCCTACAACTGTACAACAACTCACCTTATGTAACAGATAATACTCCCTACAACTGTACAACAACTCACCTTATGTAACAGATAATACTCCCTACAACTGTACAACAACTCACCTTATGTAACAGATAATACTCCATACAACTGTACAACAACTCACCTTATGTAACAGATAATACTCCCTACAACTGTACAACAACTCACCTTATGTAACAGATAATACTCCCTACAACTGTACAACAACTCACCTTATGTAACAGATAATACTCCCTACAACTGTACAACAACTCACCTTATGTAACAGATAATACTCCCTACAACTGTACAACAACTCACCTTATGTAACAGATACTACTCCCTACAACTGTACAACAATTCACCTTATGTAACAGATAATACTCCCTACAAGTGTACAACAACTCACCTTAAGTAACAGATAATACTCCCTACAACTGTACAACAACTCACCTTATGTCACAGATAATACTCCCTACAACTGTACAACAACTCACCTTATGTAACAGATAATACTCCCTACAACTGTACAACTCACCTTATGTAACAGATAATACTCCCTACAACTGTACAACAACTCACCTTATGTAACAGATAATACTCCCTACAACTGTACAACAACTCACCTTATGTAACAGATAATACTCCCTACAACTGTACAACAACTCACCTTATGTAACAGATAATACTCCCTACAACTGTACAACAACTCACCTTATGTAACAGATAATACTCCATACAACTGTACAACAACTCACCTTATGTAACAGATAATACTCCCTACAACTGTACAACAACTCACCTTATGTAACAGATAATACTCCCTACAACTGTACAACAACTCACCTTATGTAACAGATAATACTCCCTACAACTGTACAACAACTCACCTTATACAACAGATAATACTCCCTACAACTGTACAACAACTCACCTTATGTAACAGATAATACTCCCTACAACTGTACAACAACTCACCTTATGTAACAGATAATACTCCCTACAACTGTACAACAACTCACCTTATGTAACAGATAATACTCCCTACAACTGTACAACAACTCACCTTAAGTAACAGATAATACTCCCTACAACTGTACAACAACTCACCTTATGTAACAGATAATACTCCCTACAACTGTACAACAACTCACCTTATGTAACAGATAATACTCCCTACAACTGTACAACAACTCACCTTATGTCACAGATAATACTCCCTACAACTGTACAACAATTCACCTTATGTAACAGATAATACTCCCTACAAGTGTACAACAATTCACCTTATGTAACAGATAATACTCCCTACAACTGTACAACAATTCACCTTATGTAACAGATAATACTCCCTACAACTGTACAACAACTCACCTTATGTAACAGATAATACTCCCTACAACTGTACAACAACTCACCTTATGTCACAGATAATACTCCCTACAACTGTACAACAACTCACCTTATGTAACAGATAATACTCCCTACAACTGTACAACAACTCACCTTATGTAACAGATAATACTCCCTACAACTGTACAACAACTCACCTTATGTCACAGATAATACTCCCTACAACTGTACAACAACTCACCTTATGTCACAGATAATACTCCCTACAACTGTACAACAACTCACCTTATGTCACAGATAATACTCCCTACAACTGTACAACAACTCACCTTATGTAACAGATAATACTCCCTACAACTGTACAACAACTCACCTTATGGAACAGATAATACTCCCTACAACTGTACAACAACTCACCTTATGTCACAGATAATACTCCCTACAACTGTACAACAATTCACCTTATGTAACAGATAATACTCCCTACAAGTGTACAACAACTCACCTTAAGTAACAGATAATACTCCCTACAACTGTACAACAACTCCTTATGTAACAGATAATACTCCCTACAACTGTACAACAACTCACCTTATGTAACAGATAATACTCCCTACAACTGTACAACAACTCACCTTAAGTAACAGATAATACTCCCTACAACTGTACAACAACTCACCTGATGTAACAGATAATACTCCCTACAAGTGTACAACAACTCACCTTATGTAACAGATAATACTCCCTAGAACTGTACAACAACTCCTTATGTAACAGATAATACTCCCTACAACTGTACAACAACTCACCTTATGTAACAGATAATACTCCCTACAACTGTACAACAACTCACCTTATGTAACAGATAATACTCCCTACAACTGTACAACAACTCACCTTATGTAACAGATAATACTCCCTACAACTGTACAACAACTCACCTTATGTAACAGATAATACTCCCTACAACTGTACAACAACTCACCTTATGTAACAGATAATACTCCCTACAACTGTACAACAACTCACCTTATGTAACAGATAATACTCCCTACAACTGTACAACAACTCACCTTATGTAACAGATAATACTCCCTACAACTGTACAACAACTCACCTTATGTAACAGATAATACTCCCTACAACTGTACAACAACTCACCTTATGTAACAGATAATACTCCCTACAACTGTACAACAACTCACCTTAAGTAACAGATAATACTCCCTACAACTGTACAACAACTCACCTTATGTAACAGATAATACTCCCTACAACTGTACAACAACTCACCTTATGTCACAGATAATACTCCCTACAACTGTACAACAACTCACCTTATGTCACAGATAACCTCACGCTCTGTCCTTCATCATTTCATTGTTGCGTCTTTCTTGTCTTTTTTATATAGCTGTGATTTTATATTTTTATTACTTATTTTATTGTACATATACTTGTACATATACAGTACACGTATATGTCTTATTTGACATCTGTTTCTTGCTATCCTTTTTGCTACTTTAGTTTTTACTGTTATTATATTGTGATGGGAGCTACTGTGTCCAGATCATCTCACTGTCGCTGTTGGAACGTGCTACTTCCTGGTTCTGATCACTAAGAATGGAACCAACGATTGTACTTCCTGCAACTTTATGCTTGTTTTACCAGATTTAAACAGAATTCTACTTCCCAAAACCATAACAAAGGCACAGGGACATGTTTTTCATGTTCACTTTATTGAGTTGTAAGCAACAGTGTGATAATAAAGTTACAGAAACACTGAGCACTGGATCATTTCCTCTGAGCTCAGATTTCATGTCAGTCTTTGGCTCCTCTTCATCAGATAAACACCTCCTCTGCCTCACGTGACACTACATCCCGCATCTCTTTGGTCTTCCTGTGGGACACTCATGTGGAAACAGTCTCAGGATAATGATGCTCATTCATGGAGCAGTACAGACATGTGCACATACATGTATTATTATTATTCAGGATTTATTTTTACAGACGGCTAAAGTCTGTGCTCGGCTGTAAAACACAAACTGCAGAGTGTCAGAGTATTCAGAGTGTTCAGAATATTCAGAGTGTTCTCCGCGGAGCAGCAGACACAAAAGCGCACAGCAAACAGCAGCTCCACTTTACGCGCATCACGCACAGACGCACAAGAGCGTGAGTTTTAGCGACAGGTGTACTGCACATGTATGATGTATGATACAAATGTATGTACAGTATTATGATGTCCAACAGCGCGCACTTTACGCGTGTTCACCTCGCGCCCTGGGCCGTCCTCGTGCGTCTCGGTCCACTCTGGTGCGCCTAACCCCGGCGCACGAGCCCCCGGAGCTTCTGTCGGAACTCCTTCCTCGTGAGGCAGTAAATGACGGGGTTTAGGCAGCTGTTGGCGTGCGCGAGGCACACGGTCAGAGGGAACACGTACGTGTGCACTAGGTAGTACGCCTTGTCGAAGTGCGCCGCGTTCAGCTTGACCAGCACGCTCCACAGGGTCACAGCGTGGTTGGGCATCCAGCACAAGAAGAAGGACAGCACCACGATGGTCACGGACCTGGTGACGCGCGACTGCCGCTTTGGGTTGACGCACTTCATGCTGCGGTCTCGGATGACACGGAGCAGGAGCATGTAGCTGATGGACACGATGAACATGGGCAGCACGAAGCCCACGAGGATCTTCTGGATGTGGTAGAGCGCGAGCCAGTACTGCCCCCCGGGGAAGCGCAGCAGACACAGGCTCTCCCCGGTCACGTCACTGACCGTGGAGAAGATTGGAGTCGGCGCCGTGGCCACGGTCGCCAAAGTCCAGATGAACGCGCACTCCCACTTGGCTGAACACGAGCCGTGCGTCTTGGTGTTGTTGAGCGCCGTGGACAGAGACCAGTAGCGCGTGAGGCTCATGGCCGTGAGGAAGAACACGCTGGCGTACATGTTCATGACCGTGACGGACAGGACAATCCGGCACATGGCGTCTCCAAACGGCCAGCTGAAGTCCAGAGCCGTGTCCACGGCCCAGAAGGGCAGGGTCAGCACGAACTGCAGGTCCGTGAGCGCGAGGTTCAGAACGAACAGGTTCACGCGGGAAGTTTTCCGCTCGTGCTTCACCCGTAAGAAGAAGAGCACGAGCAGGTTTCCCACCAGCCCCGTGCCACACACCGCGCTGTACACGAGGCAGATGAGCAGGCGCAGGACGGGGCTGCCATCCGCGCTCACGTCTATGTCCTCCAGGTCCAAGAAGAGCTCCACACCGGACACGTTCAGAACCGCGCTGCTGTTGTCCTCGTTCATGGTGACCCTAGACCCGAAAGGCGCGCATCCGTGCGGGTCTGTGCGGGTCTGTGCGGATCTGTGCGGGTCTGTGCGGATCTGTGCGGGTCTGTGCGGGTCTGTGCGGGTCTGTGCGGGTCTGTGCGGGTCTGTGCGGGTCTGTGCGGGTCTGTGCGGATCTGTGCGGGTCTGTGCGGGTCTGTGCGCTCTGACTCGCGGGGAGCTCCGGTGTGATGCTCCTCAGACACACTGAGCTCTGGAGACGCTCTGTGCGTAAATGTGTTCGTACACCAGTGCGCCAGTTTTTAAAATGGACTTCTTCAACATGTAGGCAGGTCCATGTGTAGCACGTGTGGGAGACAGGAGAACACTGGAAGAGGAGAGGGAGAACGGGTTCTACACCGGGTCTTTGTCGCCACCTGGTGCGGAGTCTAGACCATCTCCTCTCACATTTATAAAACCACAGGACAGGGTCATGTCCTCTGCATTTAACCCATCTGTCAGCACCACTGGGGCACCTGTCAGGAGCAGGGACTCACCTTCTGATTATGAGCCCAGAATCCTCCACACCTGGGCTCACAATAGCCTCAATAGCCTTTGGCACGGTAGCTGAGTGGTTAGCGCTCTTGCTTCACAGCAAGAAGGTTCCGGGTTCGGTCGCCTGAGCCTTTCTGTGTGGAGTTTGCATGTTTCTCCCCGTGTCTGGATGGGTTTCCTCCGGGCACTCCGGTTTCCCCCACCAACCCAAAACATGCACCATAGGTACTCCAGCTTAGGTCCTGACCAAACCGAAGCAAGAAGATCATGGAGATGGTCCCCGGGCGCAGTAATGTGCTGCCCACTGCTCCTAATATATATATACTGTATATATATAGGATGGGTTAAAATGCAGAGAAGAATTTCTCCAGTGTGAGATCAATAAAGTTCACTTCTTAAAAATTAAAAGTGTAACCCTCACAACTAATTATTTTTTGAAAATGATACTTCAGTAATTAGAAATGCTGAAAATGTGATGTGAAAAAACAACAACAAAAAACATAAACCGAGAATTTTATCATTTACAACAATAATGAGCCAATAATAACAGAAAATATGTTGCATTTATTTTAATCTGTTTAAGTTAAAAAATGTACAAGTTCAAAAAAAGCTTAGTATGCCAGACAGACAGTCACAAGGGAACAGGGGCAGCCACGGTCATGACGAGAGCCTCAAGTATTAGTGAACTGCATTTAACAGATCACTAAAATACTGTGAGTATTTGCTGTAATTACCGGTGCTGGTTGTGACTAATCACAAGCACACAGCAGCTTTGACATGGAAAAAGCAAGACTCCCAGTATTTAGGGAGTCCTTCTTGCCCCATGTGGGAGTATGACCTCCTCACAGGTGAGAGTGGAAAGCACCACAGCAGAGACCAGAGTTAACAGAATGCATTTATTACATCTAAACTTTTCTACACAAACGGTAACATTCAAGAAGTAAACAATGTCTTCCAATGCAACGTAATAAATATTTGTCACTTGTTTTTTTACAAACTCACTGTACACGTCCCGCCCCCTCTCCCCGTCTGACCAATGGTGAACATCTTAAGGCAATGAGCTGTGGTCCAACTCCCACAAAAACAACCAACAACAGTCTGTCGTTTTCATCAAACAACTTTCTTTTTCTAAAAATATATAAAATTATTGATCCTTTCGCACCAGACACACAAAACACAAACACACACATGGATTTGGGCTTTCTGGTACTTCGTGTGTATCCCTCCATAGACAAACACATCACTCCGTCACATTTCTACACAAAACACCTGGCTGAAGGGCGGAGTTTGAAGTGTGGGATACCTGTCCGACCAACCACACCCCAAAACACAAACCACATGATTCAAACAACTCACTGTGTGCTCTGAATCATGTACAAGGACGTGCTTTGGTATGAAAAAGTACTGAAACTGTTGAATCAGAAACACTATTTCAAAGGGCACAATAATTGCCTATAATTAACATAATGTCCCCTTCATAGAACTAAATGTGCTTGTGTCAGGGTGTTCTTCTGTGTGAAAGCTGCTCACCCTGTACTTTACACTCTACACATGTTCTGAAATCATCATCTTTTAGTCTTGTGTTCACGTGTTTACAAAGTGAACTGTGGAGTCTTGATTTTGAACATGTTTTATGAGCAGGGACGTGCACAGGGGGGGGGGGCTGCTCAGGTTGCCCGGCAACTGCCCCCGTGTCCTCCTGGACTGACATTGCCCTTCCAAGTCGAAAATAATAATAATAATAATAATAAATAATTTATGATAACATTCTGTCACTGAGACTGAAAGTAAAGGGGGGAGTAGGATGTCCGGTTCGCGAGCGGCGGTAACCGGAGCTCCGTGGGGACCCCGCTCCATCCGACTCCGACCTCAGATCAGACGAGACGACCCGCTGAATTTAAGCATGTTACTAAGCGGAGGAAAAGGGTTTACATTGACGCTGTGGGCATTCCGAGGGGAATTCCTGACGAATATAAATTAGCAAATCAAATAGCAGCAGGATTTGAAAACATACCAGTAATTGCTGCATTCCTTCCAATTACGCCTAACAAAAATGTAGACAGAATCAACTACATCCACTATAACGTCCAGAAACTTGGCAACTACACCGAAACTGCACTATCTGCTGTACACGACCAACTTAAAGGGATATGCCACCCCCAGGGCAAATTTGGGCATCTCCCCACAGTCCAGAGACTAAAATAAGTGGTGGAAAGCGTTTTCCTGCTCACCCAGCCATTGTCCGAGTCTGTCGCCACTGACCGCCGCGGTATCTGCAGCTACTCCGCCTTAGACTGGAGTCTAACGTCGCCAGAGAAAGATTTCGGCCAAAAGGAATTAATTTGCTCGATGCGTTTCCCAATTACTTTATGTGTAGTGCACATTCATATCGAGTGCAAATAAATGTGCAAATCAACACGGAGAGCTTGACTTGGTCATTTTGGGTGGGAACTATTTTCCAGTGCGGAAGAATACAGTCGTATCACACACCACGTTGTGCAACAGGGGAACTCCCTTCCCGGTGCGTAACTGGGATTCCCCTGGCAGCGTGCTGCGTGATTCGACTGTATTCTTCCGCACTGGAAAATAGTTCCCACCCAAAATGACCAAGTCAAGCTCTCCGTGTTGATTTGCACATTTATTTGCACTCGATATGAATGCGCACTACACATAAAGTAATTGGGAAACGCATCGAGCAAATTAATTCCTTTTGGCTGAAATCTTTCTCTGGCGACGTTAGACTCCAGTCTAAGGCGGAGTAGCTGCAGATACCGCGGCGGTCAGTGGCGACAGACTCGGACAATGGCTGGGTGAGCAGGAAAACGCTTTCCACCACTTATTTTAGTCTCTGGACTGTGGGGAGATGCCCAAATTTGACCTGGGGGTGGCATATCCCTTTAAAGGTACCTCACTCATGGCCTTCCAGAATCGCATAGCGCTCGACATGTTACTAGCCGAGAAAGGAGGAGTTTGTGCAATCTTTGGGGATGTGTGTTGTACGTTGTACGAATAACACCGCTCCCGAAGGTAAACTCACTAAGGCCTTGGATGGCCTAAGAGCTATGAACAAGCGAATGAAGGACCAATCGGGGGTAGATACTTCCATGTGGGACGGCTGGCTGGATGTATTTGGAAAATACAAAGCCCTGGTAACGTCAGTCCTAATGTCAGTAGCAGTATTTGCAGCAATTTTGACCTTATGTGGGTGTTGTTGTATTCCATGTCTAAGAGCATTAATTAATAGATTAATTACAACTGCCATCTCACCCTTACCACAAGACAAGGAAGTGATGATGCATTTACTGGCAGGTTATGAGGGCACCCTAGCGACACCCATTGACGAAGAAACAGATTTACAAAATGAATTAACTGACTTATTCCAAGAATCAGTCTAAGGAATTAGACACCCTCTGAGTGTACAATAACAATGAACGGGTAACTGAAAATCTGCAAAGAAGAGGTTACACGGGATATAACAAAAAAATTAATAAACAGGAGGGAAATGATGGAATAATAATATATTATTAACTTTTGTGATTCCTTGATTTTTAGAAATGAAGGTTCAAAAGTGTGTACGTGACTTGTGATCATATGTTTTGAGTTGCAGAAGGCCAGATATCTGAGGGGAGACGTAAGCAGACAGCTTGGCTCCTCCAATATCTAAGTCACAGTGACATTGTCCCTGTGAAAGATGTCTAATCTGGGAATTATCTTATAAGTGTTTTTGTTTTACTAATTATGTTTTGTTTTAATGATTATGTTTTATCGGCTGTCCTGCCACGTGTTTCCCCCACCCCTTTATGGGCAGGACAGAGGGTGTAAACTAGGGATGTGAAAAACCGAATAAATAGCAAGCAGGGGGCACAGAGAACCAGAACGCTCCGAGTAGTTTGTCACCAGAGCATATGTGATCTGGGCATTCTCTCTGACTGTTCTCCGCTTGCAAGTGAAAAACCTAATCTGTCTTGTCCTCCTTTCCTTGTGTACAGAATATGTTGGGTTTTTACCAGCACCCATCAGTGTGGATTAATGCAATTGGACTAATAAAGCTACTCCAAATCATATGAGCTATTGGAAATGTCTTCTTTACTGCAAACAGTGCGTACTTGTCTGGTCTTTACAAGTACACTGTGGTTTTGGAATGACCTGATTTATTCAGACCTCACTTATTCAGACAACTCTGTATGGCTAGATGGGTACAAGCTCTTGTTCCTGGTGATAGGAGTAAAGTCTGTTGTGTCATGGGGTGTGCTGCATCTCAGCAGGCTCATTGAGACTATAAGGCAACTGCAGTGCTCTGCTATTTCAACAACCAGCAAAGGTGAGGTTTTTGCTGCATACAGGGAGAAACAACTGTCTTATCCCTCTACACCTGATACAATTCGTCAGAGTCAAGAGGATGGACACCACCAACTGATTAACGCATATTCCACTCAGTGTAGTCAACATGTAGTCAATCACAATGTGTTTTGGTGTACCTTTGTAATGGTACTTATTTTGTACAACACAATGCATCTTGCTCTGGCACCCTTGTCCAACACATCACCTCTGTTTTTCGGTGCGCCTGCATTAGTCATTTACTTCATGGCCATGAAAAGTATCCAGATGATGTTACAATAAAGGATGCCCCCACTTCAACTTTCATCCTCATACTCATCTCACTCCCCTTCCCTTAGATATACAGTAAGTCAGAGGTGTGGAGAGGAAAATGTGGAGCTTGTCAAAATGGACTAGAGAGCAAGTGCATAAGACTGTTGGCCTAGTCCTGTGTATATTGATTTTATTTAACATATTTCTGTGGTTCATGAGACTAGGTTACCACCTGAGCTAGCTTTAATATTTCTATTTTTTCTGCTACTTACTTACTACTACTACTACTACTAGTACGACTTCTACTACGATTTACTTCTTCTACCATCGCCACCATTGTGTACAAGGGCATGGTCTACAAGTGGTGGATAAATCTTTTATACACAAACAAAGGAGCGGAATGCAGGAGCCATATGGAACCTTCGAGTCCACACAACATCACCGGTGGCTGGTGCATGGCTATCGGAAATGGGAAACACAGCTCTAGGGTAGGGATAACACTGAAGTCTCCCACCTCACAGAGCACTACCTCTGATCCCACTTCATGTCTCTACTGCCTCAGCGAGCCGCTGCATAGTAGATGGTGGATTCGTCCCACACATAATAGTAGTAATATCAAAACAACAAGTGTAACACAAGGACCAAACAGCAGAGATTCTACAGGTGGTGAACAGAGTGTCTGCCCTGCTACTAGTGAAGCTGACTCCTTCAAAGTGACAAGCAGAGACCCGACCGGTGATCGGGGCAGCGTCCAACCTGTTGTTGCTGCCGCCACCAGCGGCTCGACTTTCGACACGTGTGCCGGCAAGACAGTAGCAAGCTGTACCTATAATGTGGATGGGGAATTGTTTTTGTCGCAGGGTAAAAAGCAAAAAAGGAAAAAGCTAATGTCCAACACATTTGTACCCTTGATAAAGCAAGATATGTCAAACATGAAGTCATGTAACAAAGATAAAAAAGAATAAAACCACACCTTGTCAAAGTTCAGTACTTGTATTTATTTTGTTTGCATGTATACATACATACAGTACACAGGCAAATTATTTGTGTTTCACTATTTTCTAATGAAAGCCATCTGTTGACATTCAGCTGAGCAATGAATCTGTCTCCAGTTCTGACTTCACTGTAATTGTAGCCATTGCAAGCGCGAATCACCTGTCCGGCTGCAAAGCCTTGAATGCATTCCACTATGTTGAGTGCATGCTTCACCACATTTCTCAAAAAAACCTTTACAGTATCATCATCCATTATTAGATTCACAGTGTCTGCATTGAAGTCTTCATTTACTGCAGTAGCTGCTAGTGTTCTAAGGGCGGTGGTGACATTGTGGTAATTTCCTCCGTTGGCTATCAGGGTCATCATTGACAGAGTACTTTGGGGCGTATATGGTGAAATTAGCTGGAACATGTCAAAGTCCAAATCCTGTCTAATGGCTTGTATGGCCTCTTCCACGGGGTCACCGCCAAATTCACAATTTACTCTACGAGTAGCCAGCAGCCCACCCCAGATGCTCTTGTTCACATAGACATTGTAGCCTGCGTCAACGTTGACCTCGCGCTGTGCCACTGTGTCCTGTTGGCTGGGCAGCTGCACAGTGAAGCGATCGCCCTGCCTCATGGACTCGTGTGCCTTGTTTATCAGCTCCACTTCGTACAGATGCGGGGTGTTCAGAAAAGGCCTGCTGGCCATGGAGCTGTTTGCAGCACAGACAGCGACCTCTTTTAAGGTCCTGATGAAATCCGCACTCAGACCGTGGAGTGTGGGCACATATGAATCAGGGGCTCGCACAAAGTGGAATAGGCCTCCTGGTAGGTAATTCATTGCTGCTTCATATTTGTAACAACCGTATGGGAATAGGGAAGAGGATGGTTTGCGTTCATTGAGTTGGTGTGTGTATGTACGTATAGGTTGGCACACTCTGCTAGAGGACATTCTTTCCTACTCCTACTCCTTTCTTTCTTGTGTGTGTGTGTGTGTGTGTATACACGTGTGCTGCCTGGACTGGTGTGGCCTGCGGGTCGGCAAACAGGAATCGCTCCGCCTGAGCCGGGTCGTGGCTTGGTGTATAAGGCACGTTGGGTTGTTTCAGTACCAGGGATACTGCGGCAATCAGCTCCAAGGGGACAGGGTCAGGGTTTTCACCTTGGAGCCTGTGGAGTAGCCGAACCGTAAGCATGTTCAGATTACAGTCTGAGAGGACCCCGAAGGTACGTGAAAACCACGGGCACCATTTCAAAATAATGTAAGAATTGATGTCGTCCTGCCCACTGGCTCTGCGTGGCACAATTCCTTTATCACACAATGTGCAAAATGTTACACTTGGCCCCTCATGAGTAAACAAATGATGCATGTCCTCAGGCAGGCATCTGTGCCTTTCAGTTAGGTCCTCTAAATGCGTTGACAAGGTTAGACCTATCAACTCCTCTAGAGTGAGCTTGTGCCAGATTGTATGTGGACAGCTCATGTCTTCTGATGCCATGTACTGTATGTACTGTATGCGTGGTGTGGTGTGGTGTGGTATGGTGTGGTGTGTATACACTGAAGCATCGAGTATCTTGTATTTTGTTTTTTTCATTTATTTATTTATTTATTTTTAACAATCAACACTTTATTACAACATATATAGAAACATCCATGGCAGCTAGAGTACAAAGACCCTATACTGTAATAGACCTGAAAAAAAAAACATTCCCACATTGTTTCAGGAACAGGAATAGTTCATTTCGATCCTTTTGCGATATTCCACCAGTTGTTTGTTATAAAAATCTACAGTTCCCACTGTGTTGGCGAAATTGCAATTGGTCATTTGCAGGTTTTCCCTTTTCCGTACTCTGCTGAGGACCACGTACACTGAGGGTTTTATGGGTGACATGAGGAAGCACCTTGGCGGGTGATACAACACTTTTCCTGATACAGTGCAACCCTGACAATCATAGGTGTTCATTGCTAAAAGCGGGGCCAGTGGGTGAGTGGTTACAGTCCAGTTCATGTAGTTCCACTTGGAGGGCCCAACCTTGTAACAGGTCCCTGTCTGCTCTCCCTTCACATAAAACTCGTTGAAACCTTTCTCTCTATTGAAAACAATGCCCTGCACTATGCCTTCCGTGTCAGCGCCCAACATTGGCTTCGGAGGCTGGTGATGGCCGTGGCGATGCCCTGCAGCAGCAATAGTAGCAGCAGCAGCAGCCGTTGCCGCCACCACCGCCAAGCTGTTGTCTCTGCTATACGAAGGCGTGGATTTGGTGTCATGTGAAACATGTATGCCATTAGAATCCATGTGCCAAAGCAGGCGCACCTTGCAACCAACCCAAAGCTTCTCTATGGTCAAGTAGTCGTGTTCCTTGGGAAGGATCCCTGCACGATATGTGGGCACTGAGAATAGCTTTGGTAATGATTGTGAGGCCTGTCTGAGTACTTCATACCAAGCCTTTGGGCAACTGGATGAAAAGGAGGCCTGGTTTCGAGTCACACTAAGATACTTTTTCCCAAAGCGAGTGCTTGCCTTGGCCTTGTCTATGTATGCTGTGGTGTATGCCACCTGCTGGCAGTCTTTGTGAAAGATCCTCAGCTTTTCGGGTTCGTAAGTGGGGTCCAGTACCTCCTGTTCTCTGACAGACACTTGGCTTTGGAAAATGCGCTGTGACTCTTTGGTGACCGTGTTAAACTGAAGGTAGGCCAGGGCCTCCGCGTAAGCCGGGTCTTCAAATTGCCGTCTGTTGACATAGAGAGCTGTGGCCGAAGACAGGCGTTCAGAAAAATAATTTGTTTGCCATATGTGAGTTTGTAATCCTACAGGCTGTAATTGTGAAACACTACCCGAAAGCACAATCAGTGGACCTCTTTCTGGGCCATAGAACAGATCCAAACAGCAGAGCATTCTCTCAAAGAGTTGCGCACTGATGAGACCATATTCATCTACTACCAACACGTTCACTCCAAGGAACGGAGGCGCCTCTGCCATAAGTGGTGGCAGATGCTGGAGATGCGGTTGCTGTGTGTCCTCTCTGAGTTTCCCAAACATTTTGCTGCATACTGCACACAACTCTGGTCTCAATTTACTGCACGAGTGTCTCTGTCTGTGTGACTCTCCCGGATTAAACTCTGTGCTGCACAGGGCCTTGAAACGAGAAATGACATGGCAGTACACGTTGCCGTATCTCCTGCTGAATTCTGCAAGCGACAGCTTGTCATCCAGTAGTTCCCTCTTGAAGCCCATCATCTTGTGAAATGTCCGCACACATACGGGTATAGAGCTTGATTCTGTGAGCATTGCTGCTGCTTTATTGGTCATGGCACTCACAGTCACACTTATACCCATCGCCCGTAGCTTCTTAACAAGCAGTGAGATTGTATAAGACTTGCCACAACCAGCGTCACCACTCAGGAGGGCTAGTTTTCTTGCCTCACCCCGGCACATGTGTAGTCGGACCATTGCCCTCACCCACTGCTCTTGACAGTAACGGGACATTGACAATATTGCATGTGCTTTGGGGTCTGTTCTGACCTCAGCATGGTCAGTCCCTTGTTGTTCCTCTTTTATGCACAACTTCTGTTTCACAGGTCCATCATCAACATCATCATCATCCTCCTTCTCTTCAGCGCCACACAGCTCCCTGTTTGTATCCATGACACAAAATGGCAGCAGCACACTACGTTTCCCAGTGCTTTATCCAAAGAAACTTATACAATAAAGATTACAAAAAAAAAAAACATGTAATAATTAAATTATTATATAAAAAAAAAATCACATACACACACACAGACACACACACAAATGTGTGAAGTGATGTGCACAAGAAAAAAGAACAAACAAAAATTGTAGGGGAGTGGAGGGAAGGGGGCCTCCTATGCAGGTGAGTGGTGGAAACGCACACATTTCTTTTCCACAGGCCACTCTGATGGCCCTGTTTTTAAAGGGAATAAGCCCAAAGGCATTTGTTGTTCAGCTGATGAGGTGACTCCACCCTCTGTCACCAGAGAGTCCAAATGTCTTTGGTGCACCAAAGTAGACAGGGACCGATCCACCTGAAATGGGTCATCTTGGTGAGTTGCCCTCTCCTGTTGCCCTGATGAATTTTTGAGCTTACGGCCACCAAAGTGTGCTGGGGGAGCTTCAACCCTTTCTAGTATTGAGCGTAGTACTGTATTTCTAAGCGTGTGAGAACCTCGTTGGTCTAGGTTATCACCCAGATCTTCATCCAGGCCTGCGGTTAGAGGTACATACATGTCATGTTGTGTCCTGCGCACTCTCAGAGCTCTCTCACGCACTTTTATGAAGCTATCATAGCCCTTTGACACCCTGTGTCTAAACAGCCTGGTGTACAAACTGTACATGTTCTTCATTGTGAGCAGTGCAGCCGCTGTCACCCCACCTTTTCCGGAGCTGTTCATTACTGTTTGAAGCATGGCTAGCACTTCAATCAGAGGCGCGTGTGCCCCATACTCAAACAAAAGCCAAGCAAACTCCTCTGTTTCCACAGTGCTTGCGCACCTGTACCCGTTGCCCTGTGTCTCTGCTGAAGAGAATAGAAAATGCTTTGCATACCACTGGGGCACCAACCCGGACAGTATATTATTTATGTTCTCCAAATGTATACTAAATCCCATTGCCATCTTGTCGCCTACCCTTATTTCATAAAGCTTCTGCAGCACCCCGACAGCAGTGACACGTTGACCTGGTTTAAACATGTGTTCTTCGGGTAGCATAACCGCCAGGTAATTTCTTCCCACCCAGTCTTGTATGTGTGGGTCTTCTAATGCATTACTGGTGTTACTGCTGCTACTCCTGGATGCCAGCGACAGTATAGTAGTGTCCTCTGGGTGCTTTTGCATAATCTCTCCTCTCTTGTGTTGGGACAATTGTAATCTCTTGCTCTTGGCAAGACTCGTCCAGGGCCTTTTTGGTATCATTGAGCTCTCTTTTGTACCACTCGAGCTGACGACTGTTGCTACTGCTACTGTCTGCAACTTGCGTACCTAGATTCCCTGCAAAGTCTACACTGTGCCCCAGTCCGGGACTGGGACCCCTTGCTCTGTCCCAAATGCCCTCAAGTGCTTGCTTGCGCTCCGCATGCAATGTCGCCTTTAGCGTCAAGATTTCGTCTTTCATATTGGCTATCATGTTCAAGTGGGGACAGGTGTCATTGCATCTTGTGGAGGAAGAAGAAGAAGAAGAACAAGACTCACTAGGTCTACTGCGCTTTTTGCACAACAAGGACCGTTTTGAAGCCATGAGGATGGACACTATGTATTAAATCTGAAATGTTGCACTGTCAACTGTAAAATAAAAAAATAAAAAAATAAATAAAAATAAAACAAAAGAAAATGCATGTCTCATGTTTTGTTCTGAGTTTACTGTAGAAGATATATATTTGAGCTAAAATGTTTATATGTGAAACGTAAAAATACATTTTATTAATGGCACTTCACTTCACAAACAGTAAAAGTTTTACTGTTATTTCAACGACACCACATTGTGCTATATGAATTCATAAGCCAATCCTTATGTGGGTCCTACTGTAGCATGTTACAGTACATCAACATGATGGCACATTTCTGAAATTGGATGTGGTTGCAACATAGCTACTTACTGCACAGTGTGGTGAAATCAATAGCCACCATGTAATTTCTACATTGATTGCCAAATAATTTTAATAATGACAGGGACAGGCGAGAAATTTGCTGTTTGAGTGTACTTTATTAATACGAACAGCAACAACAGCAACAACAACAATTGTAATAATAATAATGATAATAACAACAAAGGTACAGGTACAGGTACAGTATACAGTACATTATTGTTTCCCTGCATTCTGTTGACCACCGAATTGCCTTGGTGCAACATGCCATATTCGACTGTGGCCTGTGGCTTCTTTAGCATCCACACATCACACGCGTATTTAAGTGTCTTGACCATTATTTCACATTTGAACTCTATTGAGAGGAAGTCTTTAGTTTGACTCTTGCGATGCTGGCCAAACTCAGAGCAATGTTGTGATAGTTGGCAATAGATGAGTCACCGTTACCCCAGAGTAGGTCTGTCATGGTTTTGCACCAAGAGGAAAATAGTTCGTGCTCAATAACTGCAGCATTCAGCAATCCCTTGATTCCCAGTCCCATTGGAATCAGATTGTAATCAGTCCCACACAGCGCCATAAATAACATCATTTTCATGCGAACCCTCTCGTCCTCAATTACATCATCTTTGACATGTAAGAAAAAATAATGTCCGGTTTCCATTTTCAACTTCAGGAAGCATCCGTGGGTCCCACTTGACACAGTTCCGTTCATGTACGCCTTACTCATGGTTCTCAAGCTACGCACATTCGATCATACATTATTTTCATTTTTGAACTTTCCTTTCTGATACTGCTGTATGCTTCAGTGTTAGAACTACTAGTGGGCTGCTCAGGATAACGGCTCTTTTTCTTATTACCTGTGCTATTCAACTGGTAGTCCGGATCTGATGCTGTGCACGTGGGAGATGCTAGTATGGTTTCAAATACGCGATTGAAACCGTGCGGCCCAATGATATTCATCTTCACAGCAGCTAACAAATTGTCTAGAGTCTGGCAGTCGAATCCCTGTTGAAAAATGTCAGACAAAAAGTCACAGTAAACAGACCCCCTTATTCCACAGTGGTACAGGTACTGTGCCAGCTCTATTTCCATCCCGACCTGTTCGCGTTGCATCACCAAACCTTCAAGTGTTTCATGCTGCGCTACGGCTTTGGACAAGTAGCAGGTCTCATTTGGTGAAATATCACAGAGTGTTCTGAATCTGCCCTCTCTGGTAGCCAGCGCTGTAGCCAATGTGACCTTGGTGAAATTTTCTCCAGTGCCTAAAATCAAATCACCAAACGCTGAACTGTGCATCTTCCTACGTAGCTATAGTTCTCAAGTCTCAAGGTTAAACCTTTACGCCCACTCGCTGTGAGCACAGCCAACAGATCACTGTCTCCACTGCATATGGTCACTGGGCTTTCCAGCACATTGGCCAGCTCCACTAGCAGCTCGTCGGCCTCTGTGCTACAGCACTGTTGGCAGGGTTTGGCTAACTCGTATGCAGCGCGACCATTGGGGTGTGCAAAAGTTGTAATAAACACATAGTGGATCAGCGTAGGTGTTAGTATAGGTTGTGCCACAGGTATTTCCATTTCCTTGTTTTCGAAATCAGTACCTTCATCCTTGCTCTTCTTCAAAGATTTCTGGTACACTTCATAGAATGACAAAAGGTTGCCTCTCAATGTTGTTTCAAACATATAGGCTTTGGGTTTATAGCTATACATTGCACCTGTCACCATAAACACCTTTTCCTTTAGCCCTTCATCTGCCAACAACTGCAACATGTGATACTCTATCACATCCAGATTATTTAGACAGAAAGCTATGTGTGCTGACTGCACATACTTCTGTCTTAAATGTCTAACAGCTGGCTTTGGTGCTTTAACGCCATCTTTAACAAGCACCAAGTGTTTGCAATTAGCAAACTCCAGTCGGTAAATATTCGCCAGGGTTCTGGCCATGTTGAATATGCTGGTGTTTGCATCATCTCTGATAAAATCACTAATCTTGATTTTGTAGATTTGAAGCAGATGGTCAATCAGTTTCCAGCCAACAAAGGGCTGTTCAGTCAGTTCAAAGGGTGCGATTCTTGGATTGGCAAGCATTGCATGGAAAGCTCTTTTCTGCAGACCCATATTGTTGAACTAATAATGACCTGAAAAAATAGTGGTCGTGAAGGGAGTCTGCTCTCCACATATACCACAACGCCCCCCACCTCCCCTTGCCACCCCCACGTCAAAAAAAAAAAAGAAAAAAAAGAGGACTCTCTACAGTGATCCCCTCTAAAAATACACAATCATATATATACACACACACACACACACACACACACACACACACACACACACACACACACACACACACACACACACACACACACTAGAAATAGCAGTAATAACAACAATATAATAATAATAATAATAATAATAATAATTATTATTATTATTATTATGATTATTATTATTATTATATTTAGTATTTTCGTATTTTCGTATATTTTGTATATTTATTGGCTACATTTTACACTTTATGTCTTGAGGACTGTCCTTTTTATTTGTATTTCAAAGTTTATTTTTGTCTTGGTTGTAAAGCATGTTCCTATAACACAGGTTGGTTGGGTCTAATCTATTTTTGCTCAAGCCCACTGCTCCAGAGGCTAACTGCTTTTCCACTCTCATATTCACGCACAGTGGAGTCAGGCAGTTGAGCACCTGTGGGCAAAAACAATTCAGCCATGGGAAGTTTCTGCGCATACTTTTGGAAATTGTTGGTCTCAGACAATTGCGTATGATCAGCTGATTGGTGCCAGGTCTGATTATTACTGAGTATGCTGCAGAACGCTCTGCTATGCTCGGATAGGTGAGTGAGAACATAAGCCATGTGAGCCACAACTGTGCATTGTAGCGCCAAAGAGCCCGTGGGTCCAAAATGTCATTGTGTCTAGTCTTGAGCTCAAGCAGAGCAATGTTTCCTTTGACCGTATCAAACGCGACTAGGTCAACCTCTGTGTAGGAGCTCCATGTCTTGCCAAGGGTCGTGCAGCCAAGCACACAGCCATTGTGGTATGTGTACGAGAGCCCAGTCTCAGTAAACCTATCGGGACTTGGCAAGCCTGCCACTCTAAGCCCCGCACAAATGGGATGCAGGCCTAAAGCATACAGCTGTGAGAGAATCAAGCGAGAGACAGGCCCCACTTGACTCAACTCCTTTTTACCAATGAACACGTCCTTGCATTCTCCGTCTACACTGGTCCCAATAGCCCTAGATATATGGCATTGATTCCAAGCATGCCTACAGGCTTCTGCCGTTAGGCTGTGAGAACTGGAGAGGAGTAGCAGTAGGACATTTCTCAGTGCCACTCCTTTGGCTATGGGTGCGTTCAGCTCTCTAATATAGTCAGGTACCCACTCCAGGCTACTGCCCGGGTTCCTGTGCATGTCTTGCACCACCCGCAAAAACAAATCCATGCTAGTCATATTAACATTAGACAGCGGCTTCCGTCGCATCAACATAGTTTCTAGGGTTTTGGTGCTGCCCTGAACCTTGTACCATCGGTGGTCAGCTGTAGACCTCGCGCAAAGAGTACTATTTATGAGCTGAAACTCGATTACAGGTTCGCTCAGCATTATTGTGCTTGACATTTGTTGTCCAGGAACACACATTTTCTCTGTGTATGGGAGGAAAATAGCTGAATGTGAAGAGAATATCTAGAGATATGGAGTACGGTGGTCGCGATACGATACAGCGCAAAAAACGAGAACACGCGGGAGGATTTGATAGTATAATTTCCTGTTCTGTTCAGATTAGTTTACTGGCTAATGGTACTATGAAGAAGGTTGTAAAAAGGTTGGACGCATTCTGTACCTTCTCTTTTCTCTTACTCATTAACAGACTATAACTCAAATAATATAGACCTTCTATTACCGGTAATAGCATTTTCACCAGTGAGTAAGCTATACAAAACACTAGCTTATAAATGCCTAATAAAATTCAGATAAATATTAATATTCAGATAAATTGGATAATGGTCGCACATGCAGTATGATTATTTCCCAACACGTGTCACTGCTAAATTGGGGTTGCAGAGGTTAATACAATTTCCATTACTCATTGCATAAAAAACTACTACTAAGTGAACAATTTTTGAACAATTAATCCTGCTCTAGGATTGTGTGAGTGCTTTTAATTAGTTTCATAATCACAATGTTTGTATTGGTATGGCCAAATAAATACGCAACCCAAATAGACTACAGTGGTACCTCACCTTACGAAATTTATTTGTTCCAGAAGTGGTTTCGTAACGTGAATTTTTCGTAAGTTGAGTAGCTATTTCAATGGAAAAAGCCTGATCCGTTCCAAGTTTTATTTTTTTTTTATAGGGTAACTTTTTTTTTTTAATAGTGTAACTTTGTGTTCTGCGTCCTGATTGGCTAAGAGACTAGACCAGGACTAAAAGTGGAATAAACCAGGTCTAGACCAGAACTAAACCAGGTCTAGACCAGGTCTAAACCTGGACTGGACCTGGTCTAGACCTGGACTAAACCGGGACTAGACCAGAATTAAATCACCCCGTGTGGCTCTTTGCTGGTTTCGTGCGGCTTTTGCATTTGTTTGTGTGCGTTCGGTTTGTGGCTCGGGCTGTGTGTTCGCCGCGGTTCTATCTCGTGCTCGCGGTGCTCCTGTCTCCGCGCTCCTTGCGTGTTTGGCGCTAGAGCTAAGAGGCCGAGAAAGGTGCTCTTTGAGCGGGGATAACAGCGGGGCGTGCATCTGAGCACGCATTATTCGAATTTTTGAGATTTCGCATTTCGTAACTTGAATTTTCTTTCGTATCTAGAGACCAAAATTTAACATGAAGGCGTTTCGTAACTTGGATGTATGTAGGGTCCTTCGTAAGGTGAGGTACCACTGTATTAGCAATTTAGACCATACCAATACAAACATTGTGATGCCATGAAGCTGTATAGTTTTCATGGTTGAAGCTACATTTTACCTTTTGTTTAGTAGAGACTGTCAGTTCTAGTGCTGAATTAATGAAATGATGGAAGGCGTATGGAGTTTAAAAACACATTGGAGTTCCTGTATAACCACATGACATCACAAGGTGGAACAGAGTGTTTTCTTTTTAAGAGAAGAACTCTATTGCCTAAATATGCAAGATTTGTGTGTGAAAAATGTGTGAATGAAACAAAACACAACTCCAATTCCAGGGCTGAAATTATCCAGATGATTCTAGTGATGGCATATAGAGTTTAAAAACACAGTGGAGCACTTCCTGTATTGCACCAAACTATTATTTATTTCAGATTTTGAATTATATGAGAATTTTGGAGAGGAGACGTCGTCCACATTTGAGAGACACATGTTCCAAATTAGCTCCTGTGGTTGAATCATCTCAAATTTGGACAGAGGTTTTTCACCCTGTATTGTCCAGTTCCTAACCCTTTTGGATCTAACAGAACGTTGAAGGGACTGGCTGGTCAGACAAGGTGAAATGTGTTTTGGGGTGTCCAGAGCCAGAAAGGATGAGGTGGGAGTAGTGGTCCCGGCGTAGGACTGACGTTTTTTTTTCTTTCTAACTGGAGTTGGTTTTCATGTGACTTAGCTGAGGAGTGTATCAGAAAACAGAGTATCTAGACTAGTTTAAATGACTTGTATTTATCTTCATTTCAGTAGTTTTAACCAGTTAACATTTACTTCATGATCCAAGCTCAACATATTTCAACGTGTTTCTCAAGATTCAAGATTTGTAACCAGTAAAATATAAAAGTGACATTGTTTCAGTCAGGACAAATGTTGACCGACCATGTGTGATGTTTCTGATGCCTTTTACGTTTATTTTGCAATGCAGATGCACAATGTAATGTATTACATTATTTGGAAATAATATTTGAAGATCAAAATGAACCTTTTTAAATAAAAAAAATATATGGTTCAACTAGGACTGGGTGATATGGGGGAAAAAAAGGAATCTTTTTTTCTCCCATATGGAAGATCGACTCAAAAATCGAGAACGTGATTGTTCTCGGTTTTTGAGTCGATCTTTCATCTTTCAAAACAGACAAAACAGAGCATCAGGGTCATTACAATTTTTACATTTTACATTGGCATTTAATGGATGTTTCCTCAATGTTAAGAGATTATAAGTATTACATATTAGTTAATTAGTAAGCAGTCACCTGTCTGATGGTACGGTACTCATTTACCTTTTTGTTGCTGTGTGCTGAACAAGTGTAAGAAGAGAGGGCTTTAAATGATTCATTCTGTAGGTGTCAGTAGTACCTGTGATAATAGGTAGAAACTCAAACTCTGCTGAACATGTCAAACAAGGTACAGACTTTTCCAATCTGTCAGCCACATTAGCATCACTGGAAGTGTGATACATTTGTACAGGACATGAGAGTAAACAAAACAGGATAATAATAATATGATAAATAATAGACCCCTTTACAGTTAGTAAACAGACGTGACGTCACCGGCATGTGCGCGCATTGTTGACCCAGAATCAACCATGGCGGACCATAGCGGAGTATCTGAACGATAGGGAGAGCTACATTCAAAAGCTCACGCTGAGCAACGGGGTTCGACTACCAGATCCTTATGTGATCACGGAGTGGCAGTACGACCGCAGAAAGTGTCCAGATTTACAGTGGACAGATATCCACTGTTATTTAGTGGAGAAGCCCAGCGTGTATACAAGAGAGAAAGTGCGTGCATACAAATCCATGGATGCCTACCAGTTTGCCGTATGTGACCATGTACAGGAGGTAAAATACCACGATATCGATGGGGAGTTTTGCGTGTTGGCATCTGATGTTCTCCCCAGTCAAAGACAAGGCCACAAGACGACCATGTACAATGCTTGGGCTATCATCAACAAGCGCGATAACTACGTTCTGACCGCCAACTGCCCTTGCGTTGCGGGGTAAGTAACATACTACGACTTAATTCACGAGTTACAGATGTGATCTCAGTCATGTTAAATGCCATTTATGATGGTCATGCGAAAAGTTATCATGCATTTTAACAAAGTTATTCATGTTTGTTTACATGTGTCTGTCGTAGAGGTTACCCGGTTAATATGTCTGTGAGCTTTGCGGTGTCCTGTGCTTGCTCGTTAATCAGCATGATTAAACACCAGTGAACACCTGGGCAAATGACCCTAAACAAGCAGCAGCTTCCAGCTTCCCCACATATAAAAAAATGGAAAATGAAAATAGAACAAACTGAAATAATAAAATAATAGGTAAAATTAGGTAAAACAAACTAAAAACATAAACAAGGAGTCTTGAGATATGAAAACAAAGATGATTTAAATGAATTGAAAGATGTTAAAGTTCTTAAGGGTTTAATTTAAAAATTACTTGAATCCATTTATTGTATGGTTGTAGCCAGTTGAGTTTTCCAAATAAAATACAGTGATGAGTCTGGTATGGGCATTTAAGAATAACTCTATAAAGAGAGTTGAAGGGAACATTCAGTGGTTTGAGATGTACATCATGTGTATTTTGATAAATTGTATCAGCATAGTCAATGATGGGTAGAACTAATTGTCTCTCTGGTCAGGGGAATGGATTAGATTATGGTGAGTTCCAAAAAATAAATAAGAATTTTTCATATTTAAAATTGTTTGATTGTTCTAAAGCCTACTTTAAAATGTATTAAATTTATTAAATTCAAGCTGTAACTGCTTTTGAAGCAAAGAATGATCTGAATTAGAGGCATAAATTACAGTACAATCAGCATAATGTATTTATTGAACAGTTTGAAATGACTTGTGAAAGATCATTGATGAAAATTTAAAATAAAAGTCAAAGCCAAGCCTTGAGGCACACCTTGAGCCTCAAGGCAAATAGGTCTGACTGAGCCTTGTCTGACTGAGCACCATGTATTATGAATTAAACCACAAAATGGGATTAGTGTTGTTGGATGTATAGCGTGTTCTTATCTAAAGATGACCAAGATGACCAAGATTAAAAAATTTCAAATTCATCAAAAGTTTATTTCCCTAACAAAAAGTCTAAAGCAGAGCTCTGGGTTAGCATCCCCTAGAGCTTACAGTCGCAAGTCTTACACCAGGAGCAGCAAACTGACAACTTGCTCCTCCCTCACACACAGATAAAATACAATATGCAAATAATATGTTGATTCAGGATCTGCCTTCTGCTCCGGCCAACATCCGCCCAGTCTTCTTTTGCACCAGTCTTCACTTCCTCCAAATCGCGCTCACCAAAACCAGATCCTTCCTGTCATAAATTCCACAGAACTCCCCAACCTCGCTATCTCCCTTCCTGGCACACATTAACTCCCGAGGTCAAAAAATACAATCCATATGTGATTTTCAGTGTTTCCTCTAAACATTAAGTAATAAAAGTGATATTCAAGCAAGTCACTTGGTGTTTATATTATTGATATTCCTTCAGTGTCAAGACCTAGTGTATAAAGTTTGTCTAGGGGCCAGTAATGATCAAAGATCAAAGATCAAAGTCAGCTTTATTGTCAATTCTGCCATATGTGTTCAACATACAGTGAATCGAAATTTCGTTTCTCTCTGGCCAAGTGCAAAAAGATAAGATAAGATAAGATAAGATAAGATAAGCCTTTATTGATCTCACACAGGAGAAATTTACTCGCCACAGTAGCTCCAGGACAATTGGACAAGAGGGAAAAAAAGTGCATGCAGGCAGGGAGGGGATAAGGTAAGTAATAAATAATACAAATAGTAATACGTAATAATAATAATAATGGAAAATAGTAATAATGATAATAGTAACAACAAGCATCAACATGAAGAGGAGGATATTGCACGTCTGGCCTATATGTTAGAATTATACAGTCTGATGGTGGTGGGGATGAAGGATCTGCGGTAGCGCTCCTTCTTGCACTGGGGGTGCCTCAGTCGGCTGCTAAAGGAGCTGCTCAGCTCCTCTACAGTCCGGTGCAGAGGGTGAGAGGTGTCGTCCTTAATGGACATGAATTTGGCCAGTACCCTCCTCTCAGCCACCTCCTCTACACGGTCCAGAGGACAGCCCAGGACAGAGCTGGCCCTCATGACCAGCTTATTAAGTCTCTTCCTGTCCCGTTCTGTGCTGCTCGGGGCCCAGCAGACGACAGCGTAGAGGAGAGCAGAGGCCACCACAGAGTCATAAAAAGTCTTGAGCAGAGAGGCCTGCTCACTCCAAAGGACCTCAGTCTCCTCAGGAGGTGGAGGCGACTTTGGCCCTTCTTGTACAGGGCGTCAGTGTTGTGGGACCAGTCCAGTTTATTGTTGAGGTGAACACCCAGGTACTTGAAACTGTCCACACTTTCTATGTCCTGCCCCTGGATGTTCACCGGTGAGTGAGGTAGTGGTCTCCTCCTGAAGTCCATCACCAGCTCCTTTGTCTTACTGGTGTTAAGGCACAGGTGGTTGCGCCCACACCAGTCTACAAAGTCTCTGATGACCGAGCGGTACTCCAGCTCGTTCCCCTCAGACACACAGCCCACAATGGCCGAGTCGTTGGAGAACTTCTGGAGATGGCAGCTGTCTGTGTTGTATGTGAAGTCCGAGGTGTAGATGGTGAAGAGGAAGGGTGAGAGGACAGTACCCTGGGGAGCCCCAGTGCTGCAGACTACCACCTCTGACTCACAGCCGCGCAGCCGCACGTACTGTGGACGGTCAGTGAGGTAGTCGATGGTCCAGGCAGCGAGATGTCCATCCACTCCCGCGTCCTCCAGCTTCCCCCGCAGCAGCGCCGACCTGATGGTGTTGAAGGCGCTGGAGAAGTCAAAGAACATGACTCTCACAGCACTCCCGGCGGTCTCAAGGTGGGTGAGCGCCCGCTGCAGAAAGTAGATGACGGCGTCCTCTACTCCTACGTTTGGCTTGTAGGCAAACTGCAGCGGGTCCAGGGTGGGGCTCACCACAGAGCGGAGGTGGCTGAGGATCACCCTCTCCATGGTCTTCATGAGGTGGGTGGGGTGGTCAAGGCGACTGGTCTGTAGTGGGCCGGTTCCCTGGCGTTTGTTGTTTTGGGAACCGGGACCACGCAGGAGGTCTTCCACAGGACGGGGACCTTCTCCAGGCTGAGGCTCAGATTGAACATGTAGCAGAGAACCTCACAGAGCTGGTCTGCACAGGTTCTCAGCAGCCTGGGGCAGATACCATCGGGTCCTGCGGCTTTCCTCTGCCTGAGTCGCCTAAGCTCCCTCCTCACCTCGTCCGGTGTGATGGAGAGGGGGGGGGGCTGGGGTGGACTGCGGGGGGTGGTGGTGGTGGGGGGTGGAGGGGGGCTGGTGCTGGGTTGAGTCCGTGTGAAGGGGAAGGGGGGTATGGCTACTGGCCCAGGAAGGTGTGAAGAGGAGGAGGAGGGAGTCGGCAGAAGGGCAGAGGGGGTGGGGGGCGCATTAAACCTGTTAAAGTAACAGTTTAATTCGTCCGCCCAGCGCTGATCACCATCAGCTGTCCCTCTGCCACTCTGTCCAAAACCAGACATGCTCCTCAGTCCTCTCCACACGCCCCGTGCGTTGTTTTGGGCCAGCTGCTCCTTCATCCTCCTCCCATAGTCCTTCTTGGCCCGTCGGATCCTCCACTGAAGCTCTCTCTGGACCCTTTTCTGCTCCTCTCTGTCCCCTGAGTTGAAAGCCCTTTTCTTCTGGTTCAGGAGGGCTTTAAGCTCAGGGGTGACCCAGGGGTGGTTGTTGGGGAAACACCGTACCCTCCTGGTTGGCACAGTGTTCTCCACGCAGAAGTTGATGTAGTCTGTGATGCAGTGGGTCAGGCCGTTGATGTCGTTTCCATAAGAGTCAGTGAAAATGTCCCAGTCAGTGTTCTGGAAACAGTCTCTCAGACTCTCACAGGCCTCCTGAGTCCAAAGCTTCACAGACCGCTTCCCCACAGGTTCTTTCCGCACCCTGGGTGTGTATTGCGGGAGCAGGTAGACCAGACAGTGATCCGAGCGTCCGAGCGGGGGGAGGGGGGCGGAGGTGTAAGCGTCCTTGATGTTGGCGTAAAACAAGTCCAGAGTCTTATTGTCTCTCGTGGGGAAAGTGACGTATTGGGTGAATGTGGGGAGAGTAGTGGAGAGAGATGTATGATTAAAATCCCCAGTGATCAGAAATGAGGCGCGCGGATGACGTATCATCATGTCATTAAAGACGCTGTGGAGCTGTTCGCATGCTGCCGCACCATCCGCCGATGGAGGAATATACACACAGAACACAATAATGTGTGCAATTTCTCTGGGCAGATAGTACGGCCGCATACCCACAGCGAGCAGTTCAATGTCCCGGGTGCACAGCTGGTGTTTTACGTGTACATTCCCGGGGTGGCACCAGCGTTCGTTAACGAAGAAAATAAGTCCTCCTCCACGTGTCTTCCCGCTCCCCGACACGGTCCGGCCGCGCGCCTCATAGTAAATCTGTCCAGCGAGATTACAGATTGGCGGCACGGTAGCAGAGTGGTTAGCGCTCTTGCTTCACAGCAAGAAGGTTCCGGGTTCGATCCCCGGGTCGCCCAGACCTTTCCGTGTGTGTTCTGTGTGGAGTTTGCATGCATGGTCTGGGTTCGATCCCCGGGTCGCCCGAGCCTTTCTGTGTGGAGTTTGCATGTTCTCCCCGTGTCTGGGTGGGTTTCCTCCGGGCACTCCGGTTTCCCCCACCAACCCAAAACATGCACCATAGGTACTCCAGCTTAGGTCCTGACCAAGCCGAAGCAAGAAGATCATGGAGATGGTCCCCGGGCGCCCTAATGTGTGCTGCCTACTGCTCCTAATATATGTATATATATACTGTATAGGATGGGTTAAAATGCAGAGAAGAATTTCTCCAGTGTGAGATCAATAAAGTTCACTTCTTCTTCTTCTTCTTCTACATTGTCCGGTATATTCCCATTTAGCCATGTCTCAGAAAAACACATCAAACTGCAGTCCCGGAATTGTCTCTGATGTCGGCGCGACAAGCTCCTCCACCTTGTTGTTTAGCGAACGCAGATTCCCCGTTATCACCGTGGGTAGTCCGTTCTGTGAATACGGCCTCCGGTTCCTGCGTCCGCCCCTGCAGCCTCTCCTCTTTCTCCGTATCTCCGCCGGGACCTCCGGTTTCCCCGCGTGGAGTAGAGAAGGGCCCCGTAGTTCCAGGAGCTTGTCACGCGTGTATATAATCCTGTGCATGGCTGTTGGTGAATCCCGGCGTACCTCCTGGCGCAGATTCATTAAAAGTCCAAAAACACTACAGCTAACAGTATAGCTGTAGTGAGAGTAGGCTTCCCAGGTGCGCGACTGCGCCCTGTTTCACCTACTCTAAAGAAAAAGCAAGAAAAACGACTATATACAAGTAAAAAGAGGAAAAAAAGAAAAGCAGGGACGGAGCTACACCGGCACGCAGCTGGCCTCACCAGCGCCATCTTGGTAAAAAGACAGTGTACAAGATACAATATGAAGACAAAACACAAAACACAACAAAAACTATCTAAGACAGAGATCTAAAGTTAAACTAAAGTCTAAGATCTAAAATCTTAAAGCAGTGCAACATAATAAATAAATACCTATATACAGATTTCCAAAGTGTGCAGTGTGCATCAAAAATGTGCAATGGAAGCTACAGCAGTGAAATGGTAATGTCCAATAGAATGTGCTTTGAAGTTAAGATAAAATAAATGTGCAACAGTAGTAATTCTAGTGCAATAACAGGAGTAAACAACAGTAGTAAAATTCCAGTAGTAAATGTAACTGTGCAACAGTGCAACAGTCGTCCTTAGCAGCAGTTTTTTTAAAAAGTGTCTAGTGCAGTGCTTCTCAAATAGTGGGGCGGGCCCCCCTGGGGGGGCGCGGTGTGATGCCAGGGGGGGCACGTGTGACCCTGGGAAACATGCTTTTTGCCGTACTGTTCTAGAACTAAGTGTAATTGCACATCAACAACAGTAGTTGGCAGTGGCACTCTCATTGTTGCTCTGGGGCAGGGGTCGGTAACCTTAAATACACGATATACAGAACAGACTCACCATCAGCAGAACATCCTCTGTCACAGAAAAACACGTATATTCCACTGAGTCGTGTCCTTTAGTCCAACAGAAGCTGACGCCTCAGCAGCACCAGGAGAGAGCGTTTTTTTTTCAGCGCTTTTAGTTTATGTAATGTAGTTTTAAGTTTCGTTTCTGTAAAACGTAAACAAATGTGTGCAAAGCTGCATTAAAAACACATTAATATTTGAGTCCTCAGTGCAAAAACACAGTGCAGTCTTTGTTGTAAGTTTCTTTCTTTTTTGTTTTTAATGTTAATAAAGGATACAATGTTATGCAGAGGTGTACTAATAACAATTTTCTAGACAAATAATACTATTTACAGTCGCACGCAGGGAGGGGGTCGTGAAATTTTTTCTTCCTAGGGGGGCGTTACAGAAAATAATTCAGAAGCACTGGTCTAGAGTGATATGTCTTTTTATGGAATACAGGTTATGCCAATATGGGGGGTGGGGGGTGGGAGACGGGTAAGGTGAGAGTTCAGGTGAGAGTTCAGCCTCCTGACAGTCTGGTGGATGAAGCTGTTTGACAGTCTGGTGGATGAAGCTGTTTGACAGTCTGGTGGATGAAGCTGTTTGACAGTCTGGTGGATGAAGCTGTTTGACAGTCTGGTGGATGAAGCTGTTTGACAGCCTGGTGGAGTGGGCCCGGAGACTCCGGTACATTCTCCCCGAGGGCAGGAGGCTGAACAGGCTGTGTGAGGGGTGGCTTGGGTCACCCACAATGCTGGACGCTCTGCGGGTGAGCCGGGTGTTAAAAATGTCCAGGAGGGAGGGGAGAGAGACACCAGCGATCCTCCCAGCTGCATTCACTCTGCGCTGCAGAGCTTTCCTGTTCTGTTCAGTGCAGCTCCCGTACCACACAGTGATGCAGCTGGTCAGGACGCTCTCAATGGTGCCTCGGTAATGATCAACTAGATTGAAAGCTTTGGAACCCACGTATTGATTATGATATCAAAAGAAGAGAATACATCATTAGTAAAATTTAGTACATTTACTTTTAACAGCTGTTGTAGTGGAAAAAACAGAGTGAAAGCCACATTGAAAAATGGATAGAATATTAAATCCATTTAAATAGTTCTATAACTGATGGATTTTTTTTTTTTTTTTTTTTTCAAATATTTTAGAAATTTTGCCTCTAGACCATCAGGATCCACACTGCAGTTAGTCTTTAGTTGTAATATTGCATGATACACCTCTATTGGTGATATTTTTGAAAAGGAGAAAAAGGGACCAGTATAGGAATTAAATTGTGTGAGATCAATAAAGGCTTATCTTATCTTATCTTATCTTATCTTAAATTCATAGTGCTACTAATTGTAGAGAAATTATCATTAAATGCGTGGGAAATCTTTAAAAGATCAGAAATAGTTTCATTATTTATAATTATGTGATTTGTCAGCTGTAAGTTGAGCTTAACTTGATCAACTATTGTATGTACTATGTATCATAATTGCTCCTACAGAGTCTTAATTGGCTCTGTGCCGATAGACGGCATTATTTCAATCGAAGGAACAGTCGTAATGTAAGGGCTATGAGTTTTTTGTCCTCTGGTGAAGTTTTCCCCACATTTGTAAAGTAACATCCACTCCCTGTCCACTGCCTCATCTGTCAGGATTTATTGATTTACGTAATAGCGTGTAATTGATAACTCAACTCGGAAATGCTTTTTTATTTTTTTTGCTCCTGGCATCCAGGGTGGGCAGCAAAGTAAGACTTTCATTGTACAGGGAAACGTGTTTCTTTACTGTGCATATGACAATAAAAGCTTTGAATCTTGAACTTTGAATCTTGAGACTAGGTATATTGAATTGCCATCTGGGGGAAAGGTGTATAGCCTGATACATTTGATTGTCTGAAGACTCTGCAATGTATCAATTTTAAGAGAACATGTATGGAAATCTTTTAATTGGCTCTTATTTTTGTCTCCACAGTTCCTCTTCATCATGAAAATCAGATTTGCCAAGAGGCCATTGTTCCTCATGCTTGCAGCTTTGGGAATTTTAATCCTTCATCGATATATAGACTCAAACAGTTCTCAAAAGTTTCAAGAAAGCGTTGAAAGTGATGCAGAGGAAAAGCTGTCTCAACCTGCAAAAGTCAACTCCTATGTGTACTCATGGCCCAAATGTGAAAGAAACATGTCTGCAGTCAATATTTCAGGCTTTAGCAGTCTCCCAGAGCATATTCAAAACTTCCTCTACTATCGCCACTGTAGGCACTTCCCCATGCTCCTGGACATTCCCGAAAAATGTGGCGGACCTGAAAAATCCTCTGAAGTTTTTCTCTTCTTGGTGATCAAAAGTTCACCTGGAAACTACTACCGGAGAGAGGTGCTGCGCAAAACATGGGCCGAAGAGAGACAGCACAACGGTTTATGGATACGAAGGATTTTTATTTCTGGTACATCAGGCACCGGTCAGCGGAAAGAGAGGATTAACAGGCTTCTTCAGGTGGAACATAAGTTGTATAATGACATCCTCCAGTGGGACTTTACAGATACTTTCTTTAACCTTACACTGAAGCAGATTTTGTTTATGGAGTGGGTGGAGAGAAACTGCCCCAACGTCCGCTTTCTAATGAACGGTGATAATGACGTTTTTGCCAACACAAACAACATGGTTGAGTATCTCCACGGCCTTCAGGACAATAATGGCAGCAGGCATCTCTTTACAGGGCATCTGAACAACGGAGGTCCCATAAGGATAGAAGGAAATAAGTACTATGTGCCAGTTCAGGTGCATGAATCCAACTCGTATCCTCTATACTGTAGTGGAGCGGGCATCTTACTGTCCGGCTACACTGCTTCAGTTATTTATAACATGTCCAAGTCCATTACACTGGTCCCAATTGATGACGTTTACCTAGGCATGTGCATGGCCAAAGCTGGCTTAGGTCCTGAGGCACACCCTCTGGTGAAGCCTGAAGGATTCTTCATTCCCTCCAAAGTGGATGCATATGACCCATGTTTTTACAGACATGTCCTGCTGGTGCACCAATTCCAGCCCATCCACATGTTTCTCATGTGGCACCAAGTATTCGATCCAAATTTGAAGTGCAGCGCCTCGACAGACATTGTAAATGGTCGATGATAAAAGGAGAAGTTCAATTTGTCAACTGGACAAAGTTTGTTTGGTTGAAAACGTTTCGCCGCTCATCCGAGAGGCTTCGTCCGCTCTGGTTATTGTACTGGTTAGACACTGTTTATATCTCGCTGCCGGGAGGCGCGTCCTACACTGAAAAAAAGCTCTGAAAACGATCCCCCCTAATCTGTCTCTTTGTTTTTCAAATTACTCTGGCGACTAGTTTCGACCCCCTATTCAACGTCTAACGACCCTCTCCACCCCTCTGCCCTGGCTCGTCTGCCCTAATGTTTCTTTGTCTGTTTTGACCTGGTCTAAGAATCAAATTATAAATGGGAGACAAGTTATGTCTAACTCCCCCATTTCTGTTTAATGACGGACTCTCTTTTTTGACAAAAATAGCCTCTTTAACCTCCCTCTCAACCCAGTTCTTTTCCCTGGCTAAGATCTGAACCTCACTGTCCTCAAAAGAATGGCCCGTGGCTTCTAGGTGAAGATGTACGGCAGATGACGGTTCACTTTGGCACGCCCGCCTGTGTTGGTACATCCTCTTGTGAAGTGGCTGTTTTGTTTCTCCAGTGTAGCGCTCACTGCAGTCCTCACTACACTGAATGGAGTAGACCACATTGCTTTGTTTGTGGCTCGGTGTTCTGTCCTTTGGGTGGACGAGTTTTTGTCTTAAAGTGTTTGTGGGTTTGAAATAAACTGGAATTTCATATTGTCTGAAAATCCTCTGTAGTTTTTCCGAAATGCCGGCCAGGTACGGAATCGCTACCCCTTTCCTCCTGGGTTCGGGTTCTCTGTTGTCTTGTTTCTTGCCCTTGTCTCTCTTGGTTTTGTTGAACGCCCATTTAGGATATCCACAAACAGAGAGGGCTTCCTGCACATGTTGTTCTTCTTTCTCCTTACCCTCTGTGCTTGTGGGAACCACTTGGGCCCTGTGTTGTAATGTCCGAATAACTCCCAGTTTGTGCTGCAGTGGGTGGTGTGAATCAAAAAGCAGGTATTGGTCTGTGTGTGTGGGCTTCCTGAAGACTTCTACTTGGAGTCCCCGGTCTCCTCCTATCGTTACTGCACAATCTAAGAACGCCAATGTGTTCTCCTTGGCATCTTCACGGGTGAATTTGATGTTCGGATCTACAGAATTGATATGTGCAGTAAAAGGTTCCAAATCTTGAATTTTGTAAAATTATCATCAACAAAACTACAGAGGATTTTCAGACAATATGAAATTCCACTTTATTTCAAACCCACAAACACTTTAAGACAAAAACTCGTCCACCCAAAGGACAAAACACCGAGCCACAAACAAAGCAATGTGGTCTACTCCATTCAGTGTAGTGAAGACTGCAGTGAGAAACAAAACAGACACTTCACAAGAGGATGTACCAACACAGACGGGCGTGCCAGAGTGGACCGTCATCTGCGGTACATCTTCACCTAGAAGCCACGGGCCATTCTTTTGAGGACAGTGAGGTTCAGATCTTAGCCAGGGAAAAGAACTGGTTTGAGAGGGGAGTTAAAGAGGCTATTTTTGTCAAAAAAGAGAATCCGTCATTAAACAGAAATGGGGGAGTTAGACATAACTTGTCTCCCATTTATAATTCGATTCTTAGACCAGGTCAAAACAGACAAAGAAACATTAGGGCAGACGAGCCAGGGCAGAGGGGTGGAGACGGTCGTTAGATGTTGAATAGGGGGTCGAAACTAGTCGCCAGAGTAATTTGAAAAACAAAGAGACAGATTAGGGGGGATCGTTTTCAGAGCTTTGTCATTGTAGGACGCGCCTCCCGGCAGCTAGATATAAGCAGTGTCTAACCAGTACAATAACCAGAGCTGACGAAGCCTCTCGGATGAGCGGAGAAACGTTTTCAACCAAACAAACTTTGTCCAGTTGACAAATTGAACTTCTCCTTTTATCATGGATTCTACCTGGACGACTGAGGGACTTTTCACGCATTGTAAATGGTCATATTTATATTTCTCTTTTCCACTCAACAGGGGATGTGAATCTTTTTATTTGAGCTTTTTGAGTTTTCTGTTAAATGAAGCTGCATATATATTAGGACTTCTTGATTATCTTGGCGAGTCAATGGTTCCATATGACAAATAAACAATCTTGAATCTTGAATTTTCATTAATGGCTGTTTGAGCAACCCATTCTCGGCACTCAAAAAATGTTATGTTCATCCTAGGTTAAAATAATTGTAATCTTTTTTTTTTTTTTACAATTTATTAATTTAATAAACTTTGATTTTAAAGATCCCATATTATGCAAATTTGAGCTTTTTGAGCCATGTTAAAATGCTGATATCTTCTCATAAACATATCTGGAGTTATGTTTTGTTTCATTCACCGATGTTTGTGTAACTCTTTATTATTAGTCTGTTTACATCTCCAAAGCTCAAAATGCTCTGTTCAACCTTGTGATCTCATCTATTTGTAGTTTTCAAGTTAATAGCTCCCTTTTACCTTATGTTCAGTAGAGATTGGCAATTCAAGGGCTAAAATTATCCAAATGATTCTAGTGAAGGTGTATGGAGTATAACAGTATATAGTGTTTGTGGCTGGAAATGAATGTATGTGGCGGAATGTGGTTTTATGTCTGTATAGAATTGCATGGAGCTGGAAGATTGCCAGAAGGGGGCGCGTGATGGGATAGACGTGTGAACCACGAGGTCCCAACATTCTTATCAAAAAAACTGAATAATTTGCACAGTACATTCAATGCTATACGTCGTTGACGTCTGGAAGAGGAACCGTATCACTTTGACTACTTGTACGTATCTTGTCTCAGCAAAATGCCTCCAAAATCCGCAAAAACCGCACAAGCGGCTATTCCTGAGGCTACCGCTATCAGTACCGTTGCTATTGATGCTACCACACTCCAAGCCTTCCGTGACATTGTAAAAGAAGTGATAAAAGAGGAAAATGTTGGTCTGCGGGAGGAAATCAATCGAGCGATTGCACCCATTAATAAACTGCTGGAGGACTGCAACGATAAGCGAATATGGGAAGGAGCTGTCTAACCTGGACACGCGAGTGGTATCTGTGGAGACGAAATATGACGAGTTAAGTAATAAATACGAAAAACTACAATTAAAGTTGGACGATCTGGAAAATAGGGAGAGAAGAAACAACCTCCGCATTCTGGGCGTACCTGAGGGCCTGGAGCGAGGAAACCCGACCAGGTTCGTTGCCGAGTTGTTACACGAAGTGCTGGGTGGTCCAAACGGCTTGGAGAAATCCCCAGTCCTGGACAGGGCTCACCGGGCATCAGCTCAATCACCCCCCAGAGGAGGAAGACCACGACCATTCATCGTTTGTGTTCACTACTATCAGGAGAAGGAGCGGATCCAACGCCTCGCCAGAGATAAAGGACGGCTGGAATTTCGCGGAAAACAGATCCTCATTTTTCCGGATTTTAGTGCCGAACTGAACCGACGCCGTGCAACTTTTAACGAGGTAAAAGGGTTGCTTCGGGGGAAAGAGGGAGTACGTTATGGCCTTCCCTACCCAGCCCGGCTTCGCGTTACCTGCGACGGGGAAACGAAGGTATTTGACACTCCCAATAGCGTGAAGGACTTCATTGACTCCAAATTCGGGCGAGATGAGTAAAATTTACAAAATGAGAATATATACGGACAACTGACTTCCAAATATTTGTGAACTGTTTAAGGAGAGAAGGAAGGAAGGAAAGGAGGGGAAGGAAAGGGGAAGAGATGGGAAAGGAAGGGAAGAAGGAAAAAAAAAGCTCATTGTATATAATTTTATTATTATTAATATTATTATATTTATTTATTTTCTTTCTTTCTTTTTTTTATTCTGTTGTGTGTTTAGATGAGCAACACATTTGTATAGTGCTAATGTGTTGTTGTTTTTTTTCCTCTCTTTTTGAGGTATATTATTCGTGCACTTGATAGTATACGTCATGTTTAACAAATGTTATGTGAGGTGCACTTGCTCTTCGATTTTCATAGTATATGTGATTTGACCAAATACAACTTGGGTGCTAAGGGTTAAACACAATTATATATGTCAAAGTTAATATTAATTTACTAATTGTTATAGAGAATGGAAAGGGGGAAAGGGAAAAGGGAAGAAGGGAAGGAAGGAGAGGGAAAAAAAAGAAAAAAAAAAGAAACTAAAAGTGCAGATTATTATTTTTCATATTTTCCTAATGGGATTGTGGTTATGATAAGGTGAATTGGACTCTTGATGGAAGTGAGGAAGCTTCGGGTTCTTTGTGTTTGTCAATTGGGGACAGCACTGTGGAATTTGGGGAGAGGGGTGGGGGGATATATGTTTATTTGTTTTCCTTTTGTTGCTTTTTATTTTACAATGTTACGGACAGCAGTTAATTTTTGTTTTGTTTTTTGTTTTGTTTTTTGTTTTGTTTTGTTTTGTACCTGTAGTGACAGAACTTTTGAACGTTTACAACTCCGGACACTACCATGGTGAACTCTTCTAATTATGCATCTCCCATTGTAAGTAATGGCTGCCATGTTCATTTCATAAGTTGGAATGTGAAAGGATTGAACCTGAAATTAAATGTAATAAGGTACTTACTCATCTTCTTCATTTGAAAGTGAATATAGCATTTTTGCAAGAAACACACCTCAAAAATTTACAGCAAGCAAAATTAAAACGAAGTTGGGTAGGGCAAGTTTTTCATTCAAAATTTAATGCAAAAGCGAGAGGCACAGCTATACTTATAAATAAAAATACACCCTTTATGGCTTCTGATATAATGGCTGACCCCAATGGTCGTTATATAATTGTATCTGGCACATTGTTCAACACTCCTTTAACTCTGGCAAATGTTTATGCCCCCAACTGGGATGACCATAATTTTTTTAATAATCTCCTTCATTCTCTGCCTCAAGTTAACACCCACCACTTGATTCTTGGTGGTGATATGAATACAGTTATGGACCCATCTTTGGACCGGTCCTCAACAAAAAATCTCTCAATCTCTAAATCCACGCAAACTCTGCAATCTTATCTGCATATGTATGGAGCAGTGGATGTCTGGCGGTATTTCAACCCTTCTACTAAACAATACTCCTTTTTCTCACCAGTACATCAAACATACTCACGCATAGATTATTTTTTCATGGATAAGAAGTTGATTTCTAATGTTAAAACCTGCAGATATGAGAGCATAGTTATATCTGATCATAGTCCACTGATCTTAGAATTAAGCCTTCCAAATGAACCGTTTATATATTCATGGAGACTTAACCCTTTATTATTATCAGACAAGCTATTTATGCAACATATCACTAAACAAATTGATATCTTCCTAGAATCAAATATAACCCCTGATGTGACCTACAGTACAATTTGGGAAAGTTTAAAGGCAGTTTTGCGGGGACATATTATATCGTATTGTTCCTATGACAAAAAGCAGAAACAAAATCGCATCACTGAATTGACAAGTCTAATATCCCAACTGGATAATCAACATTCAGTAGCTCCTACTTCAGAATTATATAGACAGCGAATTGTCTTACAAACTGAATTTAATTTGATTTCGACCCAACAAGCTGAACAAATGATTCATAAATCCAGGAGGTTTTGGTTTGAGCATGGAGAGAAAGCATCTAAACTTTTGGCGCATCAGTTGCGTAAATCAGAAGCCGCACAATTAATACCTGAGATAAGGTCCCGAGATGGAAAGGTTTCTACAAATCCTAAAATCATAAATGAGAGTTTTCAGTCATTTTATTCTGATCTCTACCAGTCTGAATCTCTAAAGTCACTGCATTTATTTGAAAAAAATTTGAGAACTTATCCATTCCTACCTTGGAGCCTGCATTTAAAGATCAATTAGAAGAGTCAATATCTGTGGAAGAAGTCAAACGGGCAATTGGTGCACTGCAGAGCGGAAAGTCGCTGGGACCAGATGGCTTCCCAGTTGAATTTTATAAAATTTTTAAAGAAAGCCTTTCTCCTCTATTAACGCACATGTATACAGAATCTTTTATTTCAGAATCTCTTCCCCCTACTCTCCGGCAAGCAAATATTTCTTTATTACTGAAACCAAATAAAGATCCCCTTGAATGCTCTTCATATAGACCAATATCACTATTGAATGTGGACTGCAAAATCTTATCTAAACTGCTTGCTCTCCGTCTTGAAAGGCATTTGTCCTCCTTGATCTCACCAGATCAAACTGGATTTGTCAAGGGTAGGCATGGATTTTTTAATTTGCGCAGGTTTTTCAATATACTGTATACACAGTCAACAGTAGCCCCAGAAGTAGCCTTATCGCTTGATGCGGAGAAAGCATTCAACCGGGTGGAATGGGATTATTTGTTTTATATCCTTCATAAATTTGGCTTTGGATCCAAATTCATTTCCTGGGTGCAATTACTCTATTCTTCACCTATGGCGCGGGTTAGAACAAACTCATTATATTCCATATTTTTCCCACTCCACCGCGGTACGAGACAGGGTTGTCCCTTATCCCCTCTTCTTTTTGCTCTGTCTATTGAAACCCTGGCGATTAAACTACGTGAAAACAATAGGGTCAAGGGTGTCTATAGAGCTGGCCAGGAGCATAAATTATCCTTGTACGCGGATGATCTTTTGTTGTATGTATCCGATCCTTTAAGCTCTCTTCCCCACGCTCTTACCATTTTTGATGATTTTGGCAGCATCTCAGGCTATAAACTAAATATGCATAAAAGTGAATTGCTCAGAATCAACTCAAAAGCAAAGAAAATTTATTTTACAAATTTCAACTTTAAAGTGAAATCAGATTATTTATCCTACTTGGGTATTAAGGTTACCCAGGTATATAAATCACTCTATGAAGAGAACTTTTTGTCACTGCTTGAAAATACAAAAGCAGAGTTACAGAGATGGAATAATTTACCGCTGTCATTGATTGGTCGTGTCAACTCTGTCAAAATGAACGTACTGCCAAGATACCTTTATCTCTTTCAATGCATTCCACTTCACTTGCCCAAAAATTCTTTGTTGCTCTTGATAAACTGGTTTCAGAGTTTATCTGGAATGGCAAATCTCCACGAATCCGCAAGGAATTTATGCAAAGATCAAAATCATTAGGGGGTCTTGCTCTACCAAATTTTCAATTTTATTATTGGGCGGCAAACATACGTAATATGCTTTATTGGATTAGCGATTCGACGTCTAAGACGCCTTCATGGGTCCACATTGAGTCGGCTGTTTGTGGGAAGACCTCTCTACCAGCACTACTAAGTGCAGCACTTCCTCTAGAAACTTACCGGTATAGAGATAACCCACTGCTTTATGATTCATTGAGGATTTGGGTGCAATGTAGAAAAAAGTTAGGCTTACATACAATGTCAAGTAGAGCTCCTTTATGTTCAAACCATATGTTTCCACCATCAATGGTTGATTCTGCTTTTAAGATTTGGAACAACAAGGGGTTGCGAATGTTTAAAGATATAATTATTGATGGAGTATTTGCATCATTCGCACAATTGACTGAACTTTTTAATATTCCTCAGATGCACTTTTTTCGTTACCTACAAATTCGTAATTTCACGAGCAACAGATATCCATCCTTTCCCAACCTGCCAGAAGATACAACCTTAGATGACATCCTGGATATAAAAACTCACAAAAAGGGGACTATTAGAGTCATTTACAACATTCTCTTGAATTTACAGTCTCCGGCTCTCACTGTTATAAAATCACACTGGGAAAAAGATTTAGCATTGATCATATCTGATGACCTATGGGGAGCCATCCTTCACAGAGTGCACTCCTCTTCGATTTGTGCCAGACATGGGCTTCTCCAATTTAAAGTTCTTCATCGGTTGCATCTTTCTAAGGAAAAATTAGCCAAATTCTATCCAGACACAGACCCACTATGTAATCGCTGTAAATCTGATACTGGCTCACTTATTCATACTTTTTGGTCATGTCCCCATCTTAATACTTATTGGACATCAATGTTTCATATACTGTCTGAGGCATATAAAATCAAAATCGCCCCTACTGCTCTGACTGCACTCTTTGGTGTGTTGCCCCCTGGTGTATCCGTTACGGAACACTGCTCTCGTGCTGTAGCTTTTGCCTCTTTGGTGGCACGGCGCCTCATTCTCTTGAGGTGGAAGGAAGAGACCCCTCCCACACATGATCAGTGGATAAATGATCTCATGAGTCTTTTGCACATTGAGAAGATGAGGTGTACACTTGTAGGTTCAGCTACAAAATTTGAAATGACATGGCAGCCATTTTTGAAATACATGAACACATATAAAATGAGCACCATATCTTAACATGGTTGTGTTGCTTGTGTGTGTGTGTGTGTTTTTTTTTGTCACTATCTATTTGCCTTTAAATTACCTGCTGTTTTTTTTTTTTATTATAAAATTAGTATTTTTTTTTGTTGCTGTATTATTATTATTATTATTTTACTTTATTCTTTATTTTTATTTTATTTATTTTTTCTCTGGGGTTACTTTTTTGAAAAAAAAAAAAAAAAGCAAATATTATATTTGGTACACAGACTTGGTAATTTGCTATTGAAATGTATAAATAAAACTTAAAAAAAAAAAAAAAAAAAAAAAAGAATTGCATGGAGCTGTATGTGACTGTATGTAAGAAGGATTTTAGAGTGTAAATATTAACCCTGTTTTTATTCTATTTTATTCTATTTTACTTCCTGTAGGTTTGACATGTTACGCCTGTCCGGGACAACAGATGAAAAACAGCCCTCAGGCTAATTCTGGCATATTTACATGCAAATGTTTATTAATGTGCACTGTCCCTGAAATAAATAAATAAATTATATATATATATATATATATATATATATATATATATATATATATACACTCAACAAAACGCAACACTTTTGTTTTTGCTCCCATTTTTCATATTAAAGATCTAAAATTCATTCCAGATACATAATATTACCATTTCTCTCAAACATTGTTCACAAATCTGTCTAAATGTGTGATAGTGAGCACTTCTGCTTTGCTGAGATAATCCATCCCACCTCACAGGTGCGCCACATCAAGATGCTGATCTGACATCATGATTAGTGCACAGGTGTGCCTTATACTGCACATTTCAGGGTGGCCTTTTATTGTGGGCATTTATTTTGCTTTATTGGGGGTCTGGGGACTCAGAACCAGTCAGTATCTGGTGTGACCACCATTTGCCTCATGCAGTGCAACACATCTTCTTCACATAGAGTTTATCAGATTGTCAGTTGTGGCCTGTGGAATGTTGGTCCACTCCTGTTCAATGGCTGTGTGAAGTTGCTGGATATTAGTGGGAGCTGGTACACGCTGTCGTATACGCCGGTCAAGCACATCCCAAACATGCTCAATGGGTGACATGTCCGGTGAGTATGCTGGCCATGCAAGAACTGGGACATTTTCAGCTTCCAAGAATTGTGTACAGATCCTTGCAACATGGGGCCGTGCATTATCTTGCTGAAACATGAGGTGAGGTTCATGGATGTATGGCACAACAATGGGCCTCAGGATCTCATCACGGTATCTCTGTGCATTCAAAATGCCATCAATAAAATGCACCTGTGTTCTTCGTCCATAACAGATGCCTGCCCATACCATAACCCCACCACCACCATGGGCCACTTGATCCACAACATTGACATCAGCAAAGCGCTCACCCACACGACGCCACACACGCTGTCTGCCATCTGCCCTGAACAATGTAAACCGAGATTCATCCGTGAAGAGAACACCTCTCGAACGTGCCAGACGCCATCGAATGTGAGCATTTGCCCACTCAAGTCTGTTACGGCGACGATCTGGAGTCAGGTTAAGACCCCGATGAGGACGACGAGCATGCAGTTGAGCTTCCCTGAGACGGTTTCTGACAGTTTGTGCAGAAATTGTTTGGTTATGCAAACCAATTGTTTCAACAGCTGTCCGAGTGGCTGGTCTCAGACGATCTTGGAGGTGAACCTGCTGGATGTGGAGGTCCTGGGCTGGTGTGGTTACACGTGGTCTGCGGTTGTGAGGCCGGTTGGATGTACTGCCATATTCTCTGAAACGCCTTTGGAGACGGCTTATGGTGGAGAAATGAACATTCAATGCACGAGCAACAGATCTGGTTGACATTCCTGCTGTCAGCATGCCAATTGCACGCTCCCTCAATGCTTGTGACATCTGTGGCATTTTGCTGTGAGACAAAACTGCACATTTCAGAGTGGCCTTTTATTGTGGGCAGTCTAAGGCACACCTGTGCACTAATCATGATGTCAGATCAGCATCTTGATGTGGGATGGATTATCTCAGCAAAGCAGAAGTGCTCACTATCACACATTTAGACATGTTTGAGAGAAATGGTAATATTGTGTATCTGGAATGAATTTTAGATCTTTAAGTCCATCTAATGAAAAATGGGAGCAAAAACAAAAGTGTTGCGTTTATATTTTTGTTGAGTGTATATAGTGTTCTCTCTCTGTTCAATTTATTGGTAAAAGCAAAGTAGTATTGTATCGATATAGATATGTATATAGTATGTAAAGTTGTACAGGACAATGATGAGAAATGTATATTATATTGTACTGTATTATATTATTATATTATGTATATTATAATAGCTGTCAATATGGAATGTGTGAAAATATGGAGCAGGAGTACATAAGTTTATACTACTGTATTTGTTTGTATTTTGAGTTTGTATTTGTGAAATTAAGCTTAAATAGAACCTGCAAGTTGCTCAAATAAACATAAACAATATGTCGTAATTATTAAGTCAAGTGATTTTATTGATAAAAAAACAAATACATTTCTTAGGCATATTAGTAATTATTGAGGTAACATACTGTATTAGATTACGAATTAAGCTCTTTTCTTTGCCCTTACTCCGTAAGATCCCATGAGCCAAGCAACTTTGAAAACACTTGTCTTCGTCATTGGAACTCATCAAAATAAATGTACTGACTGCCGCTCATTCCACAATCAAAAAGAACCACTGTGTCTGCTGTGCTCCTTCTCTCCGCACTACACCTAGCCACTAAGACATCACTAAACACAAGGCAGGGTCCTGAAGCTGGGTGTGCTGAGACAAATGGGACGACATACAGACAGACTCAGTCCAAGAGGGTTACATATACATTAACATACAGTCCATCGCATTTAATAGTAAGCTTAAGCTTTTGTTTTGGCTACAATGAGTATAATATGCATCAGTTGCTAGTGTGTGTCAAAACAGAATAAAACCACAAAATGAAATTTCAGGTATGTCTCTCAAAGTTACAAACAGCTTAAAAAAAAAAAAAAAAAAAAAGCTAAAATTCTTTCTAAAAAAAAAAAAAAAATCTTTACATATCATTTTAAGCTTTTAATTTTTCCCACTTGTTGTAATTGTGATAATTTTAGCTGACACTTCTAAGAAATTAATTGCTAACTGTGCTTTAACATTTCGTGCGCTTGTTTTGCAATCTGCTTGTGGTTTCCTGTTTAAGACACCATAACAGCTTCTTGTAAAAACAGAAGCTGAATCAGTTCCCCATTTCCATAGCAACGCAGACAGCGTTTCCGGTTTGTCTGGCTTTTTTGTCTGACATCTCTTTTACAGGAAAAACACACAGTTATAAAGAAGTTATGACTAATGTATGTGGAGGAGAGATCAAATGACAAAAAACCCCTAAAAGGGAAAAACAACGACTAACATCTGGGAGGAGCCAGCAGCACTATGTACATTTGAAATTTGCATATTCATGAGTTGTAATGTTCATTACTGGGCGCCCCGAAGAATTTGTGTCGTTCCCTCGGTGCCTCGTGTGGGACACACTCAGACTGTTCTCAGGGACAGGGACGGCCCAGATGCATCTGTTTTAGAAACATTGTCAGGTGAATAAATTTGGCTTAACTGAACTTAACGAATCCTGGTACTCTTTAAACTGGTATGTGCTAAATGCTATGTTAGCGTAGATCTTGTTACTCTCAGGAAAGTAGAATGTTTATATTTCCCCTTATTCCAGTTTGAATACGCTAAGAGAGAATTTGACGAAGTGAGACCAGAAACACGTAATTAATAATTGAATTGTTTATTGTTTTACATATTGAGAATACGTCAAATTCAACAAAATGGTGACTCCGACGTTCTGGAGAGGGGGAGTTATTGATTCCTGATCGGATCGAATTCCTGAGGTAACAACGGGACGGAGCAGTTCCAGGCGGCGACCGGACCTCGTCCTTTAACCCGTTTTCGGACTATTCATACCAGATCCTGATTCCACAACAACCTGTGAATTCTCCCAGGGCGCCCTACAAACATCAAAAGGTAAGAACATCGCCTGTTACTCTTAAAGAGTCGAAGTATGTTATATTGGCAAAAACCTTAAATTAAAGGGAGACCTCACAGTATGTAAAATCTGTAAATTGATGGTGGAAAAATAGAACATAGGGCTTACCGCGTTTTAAAACACTCCTTGTTTTTAGTTTAGGTGTCTTAAACACATTAAAGGTGTAATACCATTAGTTTCCAAATTTAGAAAATCCAGGATTGCGCATTCCAAAGGAGGTAAAATTCCCTTTGAAGGGCACGAGAGATAGAATTCCTCTGGGTCAGACACGGGAGGTAATATGCCCCGGGGTCAATAAAAAATAAGGTCACAGGAGGGCAAAAAGAGCCCATAAATGCCGTGCTCGGTTTCCTAGGTGATACTTCCCCGTTCTCTAAGACGTTAGAGACAGATTAAAATCGTTACTAGGGGGGACGTTGTTGGACTGGGGAGCCAACTAAAACCTTTAAAGAGTGTCATACCCGCATAAAAAGGCGAACACTTGGGTTCGAGGCCCGGCGTATGCGTAAATTTCCAAATACGGAAAAGCGCGTCGCTAAATAATTATAAAATAGCATAGAATAATCAAAACAAGGAGATATAACCGAATTAAAATTGATCCAAAGATATACCAAAATAAAATTGAAATTCGGAAAATAAATTGAACACGAAAAAAAAAAAACTTTAATTAAAATTAAAATGGCGTCTCACAGTGACAATTTCAAATCACCTACAAAATGGTGGGAAGAATTCACTCTAATGATGGAAAAAAAGGAAAAAGGCAAATTACAAGACAAAAAAGAGGAATATTTGCGAACATTAGCAGAATTAGGCCTACCACTCGATAGAGAGTGTGGGATTCAAACTGTGTTAGTAGCACTCGATCAAAATGTAGTGCAATTGGAACAACAATTTAAAGAAAATACAGAAATAATTACAGACAAGGAAGTGAAAAGAGCAGAACGTAAAATGGCCGAAAAAAACAATAAAGAATTGGGCCAAAGGCTCAAAAAGTTAAAATCTCTCTGTTTATTGGCAAGCGCGCTATGGGTGAGCATTACTAATGTTTTGCGCACAACGTCGATAAAGCATGAGGAAGCTACACACACACAGCAAGGGAACTATCAGCCCACACCGACAGCACCTCCAGCGTACACATCGTCACTCGCAATCACACAGGCACCACTTGCTACACACACAGGACTGTATCCACAGTTGTTGTTACACGGATTGGTGGACATAGACCCAAAACCGTCAGCTCCACTTAAACAAGATCAGATTACAGCACTAGAAAATTTGTTCCATGACAATCCTCGTAAAGAGGGGGACAGAGAGAAAACAGGAATAGACGATAGTACTAAGTTAGTGGAGTTACAACAAGCTGTGACCGAGAACATAGGTAAAATGCAGGACAATTTTTTAAGAAAGTGGATGGATAGAGTAGAGGAGGAAGAAAGAAATAAAGAAGACGAGAAAGAACAGAACAGACGAAAGGAGGAAGAACGTAGGGAGGAATTAATGCAATTGAGAGAGGATTTAGAGAAAGTAAAAACAGATGAGGCAGAGAAAATAGACGCGAGAGGAAAGAAAGAGGGGAGTGAGCAGAGTCAGAGCAGTGAGGAGGGCAGTGAAGACAGTGAACAGGAAAGTGAGTTAGAGGATGAAAGTGGGGATGAACGCAGGGAGCTAGCAGAAATAGATAAAAAAATTAAGGCATTGAATTACACTAAGAAATTTCCGACCATGTTAAGAAACGGTAAGAAGATTAATTTAAGAGACTTAGAGAAGCAATTAAAGACCTTAGAAAAACAAGAAAAAGAGTTGAAAAAAAGGAGGGAAGAAAGAAGAGCCAGGGAAAGGGAAAGAACACACCAAGATGGCGGCGCGTGAAGACGCAGCGGCCCCTCGTCCGGCCGATAGCGTAGTGTTTTCACCGTCTTTGTCTAGTCTATCTTGTTCGTCTTCAGTGTTTTCTAACAAGTACAGTAGGCAGTTCTTGCTGGACATAGGCAGAACTGGCCAGCACAACTCCCTGGACACTGTACTAGAGGAGAAGCTGGCGCGCTTCGGACTACTCCGCCGGCCTGCTGCTAATGCTGCTAACGCTGCTACACCGGACTCGCCTGCCGCCCCCCGCCCGGAGAGGAGACGCCGCAAGCGGTGTGAGAGGAAGCAGAAGCGAGGCCGGCGCGGCGGTATCAGAGCTAGGCTAACGGCTAGCCCGCACCGGCCGGCCATTCCATCCATTCTCCTCGCCAACGTGCAGTCTCTGGACAATAAAATGGACTACATCAGACTGAGGGCTGCCCAGCGCGACGTGAGGGAGTGCTGTGTTTTTGTTTTTACGGAAACATGGCTCCATGACAACATCCCGGACTCAGCGGTGCGCCTGGACGAGCTAACATGCTACCGCTCGGACCGAGCTAGCAGTGTCCCCGGAGTTAAATCCCGCGGAGGGGGTTTAATAATTTTTCTTCGGGACACTTATTGTCGGGACGCTGTGGTGGTATGTAGACACTGTTCACCCCTAGTGGAGTTTATGATTCTGAAGTGCCGGCCTTTTTATCTCCCGCGTGAAATCACGGCAATATTGCTAGTGGTTGTTTACGTCCCCCCATCACCGAACAGCGCTGATAGGAGGGAGGCACTGTATGAGTTGTATAACTCTATTAGCGAGCAACAGACTGCTCACCCGGACGGATTTTTTATCCTTGCCGGGGATTTCAATCATGCAGACCTCAAAACTGTCATGCCACAAATGCATCAGCATGTTGATTTCCCAACCAGGGGAAACAACATTTTGGACATGGTTTACACTACACACAAGGGAGCATACAAGGCTTACCCCCTCCCCCCACATAGGCCTCTCTGACCACATCTCTGTTGTGCTCAGACCGGCATACAGACCCCGTGTAAGGGTCTCTAGGCCGGCTCTGAAGCAGATCCAGGTGTGGCCAGAGGGGCCCTCGTCTGCACTACAGCACTGCCTCGGTACAACAGACTGGGCAGTGTTCAAACAGGCCGCCACATACAACAATCACACTGACATTGAGGAGTACGCAGACACTGTGACCTCCTACATCACCAAATGCATTGGTGATGTCACACACACAAAAACCATCACCACCAGGGCTAACCAGAAGCCATGGCTGACAGGGGAGGTTCACAGGCTGTTGAGAGCCAGGAACGCTGCCTTCAGAGCTGGGGATGTCCCCCATCTGAGGGCAGCAAGAGCCAACCTGTCCCGTGGAATCAGGAAAGCCAAACACAAATACACACAGAAAATAACCGGACACTTTAGAGATAGCAGGGACACACGGAGTCTGTGGCAGGGCATCCAGAACATCACGGATTACAAACCCTTGCCACAGACCTGTGACAATAATATCACCCTGCTCAATGACCTCAACAGCTTCTTTGCACGGTTTGAGGCAGGAAATGACACCCGGCCCCAAAAAACTCCACCACCTCCCCACGACCAGCCCCTGTGTGTGTCTGCAGCCAGCGTGAAGAGGACACTCTCCAGGATCAACACCCGCAAGGCTGCAGGCCCGGACAACATTCCTGGTCGTGTGTTGAAAGACTGTGCAGACGAGCTCAAGGATGTCTTCACAGACATCTTTAATGCTTCTCTGAGCCAGGCTGTCGTTCCCTCCTGCTTCAAAACCACTACCATCGTTCCCGTGCCAAAGAAGCCCACTCCGGCCACTTTTAATGACTATCGCCCTGTTGCACTGACCCCCATCATCATGAAGTGCTTTGAACGGCTAGTCATGGCACACATCAAATCCATCCTCCCCCCCACCCTAGACCCATACCAGTTTGCATACCGGGCCAACCGCTCTACCGAGGATGCAATCTGTTCTGCACTTCACCCGGCTCTCACCCACCTAGACAATAAAGACTCATATGTGAGAATGCTGTTCATAGATTTCAGTTCAGCATTCAACACTATAATCCCACAGCAGCTCATTATCAAACTAGACCACCTGGGGCTTCAGACCTCACTGTGTAATTGGCTGCTGGACTTCCTCAGTGAGAGGCCACAGGCAGTGCGGGTCGGCAGAAACACCTCAAGCTGCATTAGACTGAGCACAGGAGCCGCGCAGGGCTGTGTGCTCAGTCCGATGCTCTTCACTCTGCTGACCCACGACTGCTCACCAGCGTTCAGCACCAATCACATAGTGAAGTTTGCGGATGATACGACTGTGGTGGGTCTCATCTCTAATAACGATGAGACAAACTACAGGAGTGAGGTGAGCCTTCTGACCCAGTGGTGCAGCAATAACAATCTCCTTCTTAATGTTGAAAAGACCAAGGAGATTGTTGTTGACTTCCGGAGAGGCCCCACCCAGCACCCCCCACTGTCCATCAATGGTGCTGCTGTAGAGAGGGTGAGCAGCACCAAATTCCTGGGGGTGCACATCAGTGAGGACCTCTCCTGGACAGTGAATACTGTATCACTGGCAAAGAGGGCTCAGAAGCGCCTCTATTTCCTCCGCAAACTGAGGAGAGCTGGAGCCCCTCCACCCATTATGACCACCTTCTACCGAGGCACCATTGAGAGCGTCCTGACCAGCTGCATCACTGTGTGGTACGGGAGCTGCACTGAACAGAACAGGAAAGCTCTGCAGCGCATAGTGAATGCAGCTGGGAGGATCGCTGGTGTCTCTCTCCCCTCCCTCCTAGACATTTTTAACACCCGGCTCACCCGCAGAGCGTCCAGCATTGTGGGTGACCCGAGCCACCCCGCACATAGCCTGTTCAGCCTCCTGCCCTCGGGGAGAAGGTACCGGAGTCTCCGGGCCCACTCCACCAGGCTTTCAAACAGCTTCATCCACCAGGCTGTCAGGAGGCTGAACTCACACCCGAACTCACACCCGAACTCCCACCTTACCCATCTCCCACCCCCCACCCCCTATATTGACATAACCTGTATTCCATAAAAAGACCTATCACTCTAGACACTTTAAAAAAAAAAAAAAAAAAAACTGCTGCTAAGGACTACTGTTGCACTGTTGCACATTTACATTTACTACTGGATTTTACCCCCGTTGCACTGTTGTTTACTACTGTTATTGCACATTGACTACTGGAATTTTAGTACTGTTGTTTACTCCTGTTACTGCACTAGAATTACTACTGTTGCACATTTATTTTTATTTTATCTTAACTCCTATGCACATTCTACTGCACATGACCAAGTCACTGCTGTATCTTCCATTGCACATTTTTGATGCACACTGCACACTTTGGAAATCTGTATATAGTATAGTTTATTTATTATGTTGCACTGTTTTAAGATTTTAGACCGTAGACTTTAGTTTTAACTTAGATCTCTGTCTTAGATAGTTTTTTGTTGTGTTTTGTCTTCATATTGTATTTTGTACACTGTCTTTTGCACTACCTGGCCAGAGAGAAACAAAATTTCGATTCACTGTATGTTGAACACATATGGCAGAATTGACAATAAAGCTGACTTTGAACTTTGAACTTTGAACTTTTGAAAGTGAAGCTAAGGTGAAGAAGGGAAAAAATGGAAAACGTTCAGATTTTATGATGCCATTGATCCACGCAGGACCACGAAATCCAGAGCAGGAAAACACAGTACCAATAAAATATATGGCATTTTCATGTGTGGAATTGAGCATGTTAAAGGACAAACTTCCACCTCTAACTGAGGGAGGACAGAAATGGTTTACGAAAATGAAAACAGTTTTAGCAGGTCAAGACTTATGTGCAGGGGACATAAGAGGCTTGTTAGGAGCATGTACTAATGAGGAGAGAACAGAGAGAATCCTTAAAAAGAGTGGTATAAAATCACCGGATCCAAATGACACACCCTTAGGGCCAGCAGGTCTGAACGCACTTTTAGATGCACTAAAAGAAGCATTTCCTATGTCTGATCCCACACCACCTACACTGCCCACATACAAAACAGGAACATCAGCGGTAGAATTTCTGGAACAATGTCAGAACATGTATGTAGAAAAAATGCACCAACACCCATACAGACATAATGCAACCAAGACTCTCTTTCTGCAGTCAGTGCTTCAAAAATTACCCAGACCAATCCAATCGGCTCTAGAAGTAGTGCGTGGTGTCTGTGGTGACTCGACCCAATTTTTGATCCACTTAAAACATCATGTTGATCTGTACAATCGTAAACAGGAGGAAGAAGCAGGAAAGAGCAGTGATTTACAAGTGGAACTGTTAAAATTACAACTGAACGAGGCTAGGGAGCGAGCCACCCGAGTAAAACAGGACAAAACCAAAAACACGAGCAAAGGACAATTTGTAGCTGAACCTAGCACTCATCCACAAGCAGCGCCACCCACAACACCCTTAAGCATTCTTTATGCGACCCCTCTACCACAACAACTGCAACAACCAACACAGCCACAGCAGTTAAACACGGGAAATCAGCAGGGTTATGGTAATCAGGGGAATTATTTCCGGGGACGTCGTGGTGGGTCAATTGGGTGGAGAGGAGGCAATCCCCAGAACCAGAACCAGTACCAACCACCTGTTAATAACCAGCAATGCTACGGATGCGGAGCCTCTGATCACTGGTGGAGAGACTGCCCAAATTATAACACACTACCGCCATCTAGGGGAGGATTCACTCCTCGAGGCAGAGGAAACATGCGTGGAGGACAGGGACGACAGCGCCACTCAGCGGGCTACCAAAGACCCCCACCCCCATGGTCTCAGGCACAGCAGTATGGACAGAACGCACCACGTGGTAATTACTATGGTGGTACGCACCCAGATGAATTCTAGGGGTGCCCAGTGAGTCCTGACCCCAGCCCGGAACCTTTGGTCACAGTAGAGGTGGCTGGGAGGTCACATCAAATGCTAGTAGACACTGGAGCTTCATATTCGACAGTTCAGGAGATTTCCACTAAGCTCTTAACTAACTCTCATGTCTACCTTACAGGCCTCACGGGAAAACCCACTCCTCTACAACGGACTAAGATGGTACCAGTCAAACTCGCTGGACAGACTCTACATACATCACTGATACACTCACCTAACACTCCAGTCAATCTGTTAGGCAGAGACATTTTAATGGCAACAAAAGCAGTCATTTCCTGCTCAGACCAAGGACTTAAAGTTGATTGGCCAAACGGGCAATCTGTGACTTGTGCTTCTGGACACATTCAGGGATGTTGGTTGGCAACTGATCCAGATCCAGAGACTTATGCAGACATATACTGGGGGCTATTACAACCAGCTGAACATGTGGACACTGGACTAATGTCACATCTCTTTAAATGGAAACCATGGTTCGTTGAGCTGCACCCGTATTCTCCCCCACTTGACCCATATCATGTTACCTTATTTTATGACAGAGAACACAACACACAATATGAAATAGATTTTGAAGCATATGAGGGACAAAAATACATAATACACACTGATGCCCTGTATATACACAAAAAAGGTGTCGTTGCTTCTGTTGTTTTGGCAAGTCCTCTAACTGATCTATTTGTACGAGACACATGCACCGTTCCACATGTCTCACTGTTCTTAGGTCCAGGCTTCGAAGCTCGTGCACTAGGACCTCTCTGCGGGGAACTCAACAAAGTAATAGACTGGGAACTGACAGATATTCCAGATTTATCTTACAGTCAGTCTACAGATTCTTACAAAATTTGGCTTCCAAATGTTGAAGACACTGTACTCTTAGAACATACGTTAATTCCCAGACATCATGGTAGAGAATTGACAGATCATGATTTGGCAGAAAACATGTTAAAAAATCTTCCAGAAAAACTATGGGCTAATACACCATCTGATATTGGTTTGTGCACTCTTGTTGAACCTGTTGTGTTGAATTTGATAGCTAACTCTAGTGTCTTCATTTCTCAGAGATCCGATCGTTCTCTGGCACAGGAAGAAGGCGTTGACAAAGCACTCACTGCACTCTGGGAAGCTGGAGCTTTGGAACTTTCTGATTCCACATGGAACACACCATTAAATCCTGTTCCAAAACCAGACAACACGTATCGCATGGCACATGATTTGAGAAAAGTTAATGAAGTTACAACCACACCATTACTTCCTGTTCCAGATCCACACAAATGTCTCTCAGTTTTAACACCAGAAATGAAATGGTACACGGTGATTGATCTATGCCAAGCATTTTTCACCATTCCTCTAGCTCCTGAATGTAGATATCAATTTGCATTTACACACAAAGGAGTACACCTGCAGTACAAAGTTTTGCCACAAGGACACAGAAATGCTCCAGGCATTTTTAGGCACTGTCTGAAAAAGTGTCTTTCAGGAATGACGTTTCCAGAGGGGTGTGTCTTGGTTCAATTCGTGGATGATCTCTTAATTTCAGCTCCAGATCCAGTTTCCTGTCTGGAAGCTACACGTGAGACTCTGTTGAAGTTGTACGAGTGTGGTTTCAAAGTCTCTAGAAAAAAATGCAGTGTTGCAGACAGGAAGTCACGTTCTTGGGTAAGGTCATTTCAGCCGCAAGTTTTAAGCCCTTCCCATCACAGAGACAAGCTATTCTCTCAACACCCAGACCAGACACAGTTAAAGAGATGCTTTCATTTCTAGGTCTAGCTAATTACTCACGCTATCATGTTGCAGATTACACAGGCATGTGTGCACCACTGAGAGGACTCATTAAGCAAGCAGGAGTGAAAGAGCTAAGCGCCTCCCTCCAGTGGACGGGAGAAGCAGAAGAAGCATTCTGTTCTCTCAAACAAGCATTAGCTAATTCAGCTGACCTAGGAATTCCAGACTATTCTATGGACATGCATTTGGACGTAGCACTCACACCTAATTCTGGTTATGGAGTGCTATGGCAGAAAAAGAACGAATCACGGACTGTACTTTTGTATGTTTCAGTACAACTTGACCCACTGGCCAAACGAGCACCAGTTTGTCCACTATACGCGGACACACTGGCAGCGCTGGTCAACAAATGTGCTCATGTAGTCATGGGACACTCATTAGTCATTCACACTGACCACTCAGTTGTTGCCTATGTTCAGTCCAGACTCTTTGCACTCACGCCACAACGTCAAGTTAAACTAGATCATGCATTAACACAACCAAACATCTCATACGTGCCACAGTCAGATTCAAATTCTGCTTTTGGTCTCAAAGGAACAGGACAACCACATAATTGCGTAGTCAGAGCTCTTTCTAACACATCACTCAGACCTGACATACACACTAAGCCTATCCCAGATTCCATGCATCTGTTCACGGATGGACATTCACATCGTGACCCTGTCACAGGAAAAGTGGTAGCAGGAGCAGCCGTAGTTCGCCTCACTCCTGTTCCCACAGGGACACCCTCTGTTGAAGTGGTAAGCACTTGGGGTCCACAATCAGGCTTTTCAGCTCAATATGCGGAACTAAATGCACTATACATGGCTCTACTCTTTGCAGAAGATCACTCACTCACAGTATACACTGATTCAGCTTATGTGTATGGACTAGTAACACGTGATTTAGCTGCATTTAAAAGGACAGGTTTTATCACAGCAAAAGGTGAACCAGTAGCACATCAGGATCTCTGTCAGGACATAGCAGAGCTCATTCTAAATCCGAACCAACTGGCTATTATTAAAGTACCTGGTCATTCCAAAATCGGCTCTTTTGAAAAAGTAGGGAATGACTGGGCAGATATCTATGCCAAACAAGCAGGTGGGTATGCTGCTAGACCTGTCCTCGCATTGGCCACTTTACCCCCTGCATTTAAACATTCCCCTCCCCACCCGAAATTGACACTTGGTCACAACTTATTGAATGCGTTGCAGTCACATGCCACAGACTATGACGTCTCTGTTTGGACCAAAGTCGGACATGTGCATTGTAATGATTTTGCAGTTTCAGAAGATCTTTCTCTAATCTGGCTACCACAATCAATTTGGGATGCAATCAATTTACTTGTGTCACAAAACATAAACCTACAAGACCAAGGAGCACATGTTTATGTGACCACTAGATTTGTGCCACCACATGCGCCCCAGGGTTCAGTATGTTTGGCTACCTCACTCAACATTTTTCAGAAACAACAGGACTGTTCAGACATAGAGCGTGAACACTGGCAGTCGGTGGGTTCACACGAGTATGTGGATGGTATTTGGCGAGGTCCAACAGGCCTTCCCAATCTACCTTACTGTATGCTCAAGGAAATCCTGGAGGAAACACATGGCCCCACCCACCTGTCACCAGCTCTCATGTCACAAGCTATTTCCTCTTGGTATTACTACCCAGGTCTTACCAAGGTTTGTAGGGGCCATGTTAGAGCATGCAATACATGTTCTATTTTTAACCCACACCCACACACTAGAACAGGAGGTGGACACCTCAGAATTGGCGAATTTCCTGGTCAAATTGTCTCGATGGATTTCACGGACATGTGCATTCCGGTCCGTGGTAAACGTTATCTATTGATTTTAATGGACACGTTTTCCACATGGTCAGAAGTTTATCCATGTGCACGTGAAACATCAGACGAGGTTGTCAAAGCATTGGTCACTCACTGGATCCCAACTCACGGGGTACCGGAAATTCTTATGTCGGATTCAGGTTCACACTTTACATCACAACACGTGCAGACAGTTTGTAAATTATTGGCAATAAAAAAGACCTTTGTTTCCGTATATCACCCTCAATCTAATTCACAAGTTGAACGTATGAACCGAACACTCAAATCCCCATTGGCTTAAGTTTTAGCTGACCATCCAAATTCCAATTGGCTGGATATGTTACCGTTTGTTCTCTTTCATCACAGACATATGGTCCAAGTTCGCACAGGTTTTGAACCATTTGAACTTCTCCATGGTCGACCTATGCCCGGGGCAGTGGTCAGTTCTAAACTGGACCCGGTCTTATTGGTTAAAACTATCTTTCATTACAGACCATACTTTGAGGCTTTAAAAGCTATAGTTGACCATCTTTCAGTTACTAGGACAGTGACTGACCGTGATGTTGTTGACCACACTGAACATTTACCTCCCCAGGTTTTTCTGAAACGACATCCTAGGAACTCTTGGGCGGAACCACGTTACTCAGGCCCATACAAGATCACCAAACGCACCACACACACCATTCAGGTTCAAGGTTCATCTAACTGGTTTCATTGGTCACATGTCAAGCCTCACTATGGATCAGGAAATGGTAGTGGAGTCTGGGCCTCCACTGAAGGGGGAAAGAGCACCCCTACAGGAAAAGGCCACACAGACAACTCCAGATAGACAGGACAGATACCACACACCCACATTTCGCTCATTTCACAGATACATGAAGACTCCAGGACCATGGGGGTACATACCCCGTTATGCTTGGTTTCTTCTAATATTTTTAATTTTGGTGTTTGTCACTGTTTTAATGTCACTCGAGGCCGAACATGACAAACATCATGGAATGAAAACTGTAAATAATAATCCTGTTCCCTCTGCACAAGGTCAGCTGAGCAGGAGAAGGAGGAGCCTCATTGAACATGGTGACGAAGGACACAATACGTGGGTAAAACTAGCACACTTTGCCGCTAACATAACTAACATTACCCAGCCATGTTGGGTATGCTCCTTGAAACCACACCACGCTCCTTCTACTCCCACATCCATACCTATACCTATATCTGCACATGAATTAGTGTGTCGCATGATGAATTGGTACCAGGTCGGTATAATTTGGACTTTAACGTCCGAAATCCGATACAAGCTCTACTGTTCAGAATTTCCAATCATACCGCTCCAAGAGTGGAGACAACTTGCGTATTGGACAGAGAAAACAAACAAAACGATCCACAGGGGGTTACATTTTGCTCGCAATCAATATCCTGCGCCCCTATCAATCTTTGTATCCTGTTCTGAAAACAGAACATTTCTGGGACACCAGAGGTCGTCAGACATATTAGAAGTACCAGAACTGTGGCAAACCGAAACAACTTACCCGACGCAGAAACAATATCCCCATCAATATCTAGATCTAGATGACAAGCTCAGGTCAGCCTGTATGGGTGTATGGCCATTATCAATTAAATAGTTCAGCCATACTGGTAAATAGATCCGTTAATCTAGCGGGTTATAACAGGCGCATTCGTCATCCGATGCTTCCTCTGCCCTGGGCAACGCCAAAAGATATGGTATGGGTTTGCGGCCGTAATGCTTATCTGACAATACCAGACGAATGGTGTGGAACATGTACATTAGCTAAACTGGCGCCAGCCTCGGTGATATTCCCAGACTCATACTTTGATGAGGTGATTGAAAAACACGGACATCATAATGTGCATAAACACCTAGTGAAACGCGACTTTAAACCAGTGCAAGCTTATGTACCCTTCTCCACTAATCAAGGGAGAAAACCACTTATAGGAGACGGTACGGGGGTCTTATTTACCATTATACCCGGATTAGGTGTAGCATACTTATCCCAAAAAATGAATGAAGTCTGGTGGACCCTGGAAAACATTACAGGTATTTTAGAAGAGGTAGTAAAACAATTGGAAGACAATCCAGAACTAAAAGCAGTAGCTGAAATGGCAACACAAAACAGACTAGCTCTAGACAGCATATATGCAGAACAAGGAGGAATGTGTACTGCTGTGGGAATCGATCATTGTTGTACTTATATCCCGGACGGAACTGGCAATTGGACTCGAATCAGGGAAAAGGTAGAGCAATTAAGAGATTTCTTGATATCACAAGAGGACCAATCTCCTCAGTGGACATGGCTCAACTGGCTCAATTCCAGCTCCTGGTCAGCTCTCCTTCAAAAAGTATTTTTGGGAATAGGACTGTTTCTTTTGATGTGTATGGTTGTTTTCGGATGTCTTCTTCCCTGTGTCTTTAAGCTCATTTCTAGATCCATGTCTAAATTGACGACTGGAATGTTTTTGCAAAATCCAGTGAATACAAGAGAAATGCACGTCCATAACGAACCAGTGAATGATATAGGGGAGATGGAATTAATCCAGAGACTCCGAGAAACCTTGAATGATTAAACGAGCTACATCAGTGACACCTATGGGTAATGTATATATTGGACGTCGGAAGGGGGTAAGAGAGAGAGAAAAAATTTATAAAATAAAGAAAAAGAAAAAAATACATTTACACATTTAATCTTTATGATGATTTATATGTTTAACTTTTTTTTGATCATTACATATTTTTAAATGTTTTCAGGATTGCTTATATTTGAGTGTTTTTATATTTTTTGCAATTCATATATTTTAAACATTTTATATTTTGTGCATTTAACCATTTTAGGAGTATTCTGTGATCTATGGTGTCTTATGTTTTATTTTCACATTTCAGAGTTTGGTTTAGATGAGATCTTGAGTTCCAGATCTCAGAAGGGGGTTTGTTGTAATTGTGATAATTTTAGCTGACACTTCTAAGAAATTAATTGCTAACTGTGCTTTAACATTTCGTGCGCTTGTTTTGCAATCTGCTTGTGGTTTCCTGTTTAAGACACCATAACAGCTTCTTGTAAAAACAGAAGCTGAATCAGTTCCCCATTTCCATAGCAACGCAGACAGCGTTTCCGGTTTGTCTGGCTTTTTTGTCTGACATCTCTTTTACAGGAAAAACACACAGTTATAAAGAAGTTATGACTAATGTATGTGGCGGAGAGATCAAATGATAAAAAACCCCTAAAAGGGAAAAACAACGACTAACATCTGGGAGGAGCCAGCAGCACTATGTACATTTGAAATTTGCATATTCATGAGTTGTAATGTTCATTACTGGGCGCCCCGAAGAATTTGTGTCGTTCCCTCGGTGCCTCGTGTGGGACACACTCAGACTGTTCTCAGGGACAGGGACGGCCCAGATGCATCTGTTTTAGAAACATTGTCAGGTGAATAAATTTGGCTTAACTGAACTTAACGAATCCTGGTACTCTTTAAACTGGTATGTGCTAAATGCTATGTTAGCGTAGATCTTGTTACTCTCAGGAAAGAAGAATGTTTATATTTCCCCTTATTCCAGTTTGAATACGCTAAGAGAGAATTTGACGAAGTGAGACCAGAAACACGTAATTAATAATTGAATTGTTTATTGTTTTACATATTGAGAATACGTCAAATTCAACAGAATGTATTGTTGTTTTTCCTTGCATTTGTTGCTGACATCACATACTACTTCCTCATGTAAAACAGAGTGGAAAAATGATCTGTTATGAAACAAATACAACACAAGAAAACTTACTCTGACTGCTTTTAAGGTGCACTTGTTACTGTTATCCATAGCTTGATAATTGCCATAGCACCAAAATCCCATAGCAATTGTTGAATTGTAGAAATCTTTCAATGTGTGCACATTTCAAATGTTCTGAAAATGTAGAACTGGTGGATGCATGGATTGTGACTTTCAATTTTGGAATGTTTAGGAAAAGTTCCTTTTCATGGGCCAATGGCCAAAAGGTTGCACCTTCATGTCCTGGTCCAGACAAGAAGAGGGTGCCTTCATAGCCCCTCCCCCCTCATTGGTCATACTTCAGTTGTTTGTTTGTTTGTTTGTGTAGTCTTTATTTGAAAAGGGACAATGAACAGAGACATTAAGCTCATAAAACAAAGATGATCTGCACCAGATTATAGCTACAGAGCTAGTTTCCATCTGCAGTCCCTGTTACATTAATAAATTACAGTGAAAAACTCAATCAACAATAAGAAACATTCACACTGACACATTCTGACACCTTCACACAGGAACACAGATAAAGACACTCTCACATAGTCACACACACATGTTCAATGCAAAACACCATACAAGGCACTCATTTCAAAAATAAGTATTTACAAAATATTCATCTTTTAAATTTCATATTGACCTACCATTCTACATTTCATTTTTATCCGTCTTTACATAGCCTATTGCAGGCCTATATCAAATAGAAACGCTGTTATATAGAAGTTAGTGTTGACAGGTTTGATTGCTCTCCAACCACTTTTTAAGCTCTGTTGAGAAAGTTGTATAGCTTGCCTGACATTTTAAATCATTTGGAAGGTTGTTCCAGTCTTTAACAGTGTTATAGGAGAATTCTGTTTGTGCAAATGATGTTTTGCACACTGCCCGCAGGTGGAGGTGCGTGTGGTTCTGGTTGTGACAAGGAGGGGGTATTTAGGTATTTTATAACTCCATTGAAAAGATGGCTAAACTGTTTCTCTGATATGACATATATGAAATGATCCACATTGTATTGGTTCAAGCTTTGAGCATAGTGTATGACATAGGAGCTCATTCAAGTGGGAATCTCCAGAATAAAGGTGCTGAAAGCACAACCTGGATGAGTTTTAGTCAATGTTTGTAAAATCTTGCATGGCACTTCTGCATTGTAATAGACAAATTGGCCTGACAATCAAAACATTGCATGAAATGGTTATTTATTACCAGGCCAATAGATACAAAGGTTCAGAAAGAAAAAGTAATGTTATGAAAAAACAGTTGGCCCAAGGGGTGACAAAAGTTGGGATTCCTGTGCAAAGGTGACATCTGTGCTCACATCAGCACAGTACTTTGTATTGATGTCGTACAATCGCATTGGAAAATCAAGCCTCCTACCTGACATCTGAAACAGACACATAAAATTACAATGTCACACAACAAACCTAACACCAGGACCTGTAAGGGAAGTTACAACAATAATTAGAGAATGACACCACACTATATGCAAAATGAACAACACATGCAGTGGTGACAAATGTGGGAATATACACTCAACAAAAATATAAACGGAACACTTTTGTTTTTGCTCCCATTTTTCCTGAGATGGACCCAAAGATCCAAAATTCACTCCAGATACACAACACTACCATTTCTCTCAAACATTGTTCACAAATCTGTCCAAATGTGTGACAGCGAGCACCTCTGCCCCGCCGAGACAATCCACCCCACCTCACAGGTGCGCCACATCAAGATGCCGATCCGACATCATGACCAGTGCACAGGTGCGCCCCAGACTGCCCACAATAAAAGGACACCCCGAAATGTGCATTTTTTTTTCTTTATTGGGGGTCTGGGGACTCAGAACCAGTCAGTATCTGGTGTGACCACCATTTGCCTCATGCAGTGCAACACATCTTCTTCACATAGAGTTTATCAGATTGTCAGTTGTGGCCTGTGGAATGTTGGTCCACTCCTCTTCAATGGCTGTGCGAAGTTGCTGGATATTAGTGGGAGCTGGTACACGCTGACGTATACGCCGGTCAAGCACATCCCAAACATGCTCAATGGGTGACATGTCCGGTGAGTATGCTGGCCATGCAAGAACTGGGACATTTTCAGCTTCCAAGAATTGTGTACAGATCCTTGCAACATGGGGCCGTGCATTATCTTGCTGAAACATGAGGTGATGTTCATGGATGTGTGGCACAACAATGGGCCTCAGGATCTCATCACGGTATCTCTGTGCATTCAAAATGCCATCAATAAAATGCACCTGTGTTCTTCGTCCATAACAGCCTTTGAAGAGGAGTGGACCAACATTCCAACATTAGAACAACAGTTAAAATATGACTTTAGATATGCAGAGCCAGAGTAAAAACTCTGAAGTTTAGGCATGTCTCTGCTCAGAACAGTTAAGTTTATGTCCTCTGCCAGATGGTTGTAGAGGTTGTACAAACGCACACAATTTGACCTATAAAATAATCGTTAATATCTTAAAAACTAAAGCAGCACAAACCAAACTTTTTGCAGCACAAAACAGCACAAACGAAGCACAAACGATTGACATAGCTTTTGTGTAGGTGTGCGTTTGATGGGGGCCAACTTCACACATGTCTATTTTTATGGTTTGTAAATCATTATTATTAATTTAAAATATATATATATTTTTTAATCAGAAATACATTTTATCAGACAAAGGATCAACATTCAGCCGAGTCATATTTAACCTGTTATTGTGTGGTTTGGTTTTGTTTTTCAAAATAAAAGCCTACATTTTCATGAACATTTATTGTGTATTTATTAAAACCTACGTCAGAAAACAGTATTTATACCCACATAAGGCATGGATTTGATTGGCAATACTGATTCTGATACCACAAAGCAATAAAAACTCTTCTGTGTTTTGGAAGTGTCTTAAAATTAAATATTTTTGGGAAAATTTTGCAACCATAATGGAAGAGGTACAGTATTTGGCTGAAAAACACCCAATGACTCATGGGCTTATTGAATGAAAACAATATTCGAACTGAGGACTTGATGTTCTTTTGGCTGAAAAATGACCCTTTGAAACTGACCCTGAAATTGCAACAAAGGATAGATATTTAGGGGGAAATTTATGTATGTGATGGAAAGCGATGCGATGGTCAAAATGGTTGTTAGAATAATTATAACCTGGGAAAGTCTGAGAAAGAAGCTATTGTAACAGCTTTTATATTGTAACTTTGCATTGTAACATTCACAGCTGCAAATGTCAAGGCTGCTGAGTTTATGGGAAAAGACGTCATGTGGTCTTATTTCACAAAATGTCCTCATTTTGGGCCAATGTCAAGAATTTTTCACCAGAATTTCACACACTTTTGCACTCCTGCTCCCCCTATGGACACAACTGGGTATTACACCCAAACTATCTTCAAACTGTTCATCTTATAGGCCAGACCTTACATTATAAAGGATTAAACAGTGAAAAAAAACCCTTTAAAATTATTTCTGAGAACCTAGCACATATTTCTGGGTTTAATATATCTTCTGAAATGTAAATATGAGGTGCAAGCAAGACCATGTATTCAATTATGTCAAATGTTCTAATCCACTATGTCTGCCAAGGCTAATGACCTTCATTAGCCTTGGCTACTATACTCTACTATATCAACTATATACTATAGTTGTTTCAAATTAACCATTTCATTGTTATTCATTAAGAAAATGACCAATTGGAATGACAAAATAGTCTTTGTTGACAAATAATAACCAAAAATGTGAATATTTTGTGTGAGCACTTTTGGCGAAATAACAGCTTGCATTCTTGCTGGCAAACTTCACCATGTCAGCTAATGATATAGTACCGATAAGAGCCAGGTAACAATAACTACAGTTATGGATTTGGTTGGGCTGGTTCAAAAAGGTTTAGGTGTGGCTGTAGGAGTGTAGTGAGTGAAGAAGACAGACAATATTTCAGTTTGCTGGTACCATATATTGAGTCACCAGTAACAAGCAAACACTGAACAATAATAAACTCCATGGCCATTCAGGGATAATATTTACAATCCAAGTTCAGAAAAATGTGCATTCAATAATGGTTCACAATGCAAATGTGACAGTCCACACAAAGATCAGCTGTCCGAGCGTATGATGGCGAACACTGCCCAGATCGTGGCTTAATTGTCCAGAGAATCTGAGGTCACTGGGAGGGTGAGAGAGGCACAGGTGGAGCATGAGTGGCCACGAGCACTGGAACGCCATGGACAGAGAGTTCAAAAGAGTAAAAGGCGGCTACAGGAGCCTCCTACCGGCCCGTCCGGAGCAGAGTCCTGGCTTGAGTTGAGAATTGTCATCAGGCTTGATCCCTAATGTTTCAGTTGGTTCAGTTCACAGCTGCTGTCTGACCTGCAGCCGACATACAGGCCTGTGTGAGAACAAGACCAAATCAATATGTGCACATCATGAAAATAAATCAAGTATCGTTATAGAAATAAATCATATAAACTGTATTATTATCAGCCATCAGTGTACTGTACTGTAGTAGCAGCACGAGCTGTAACTTTAAAAGTGCATGAAGTACAATGAACTGCATTAAAATCAAAGGCTCCAAACAATAGTTCAAGGAGAATTAACATTTTTTACAATCTGAGCCTTATTTCTGTAATAAAACAAGTTGTTTTACTCACCCATAGCACTTTGCTGTCATTTGGAGCATTTCCAGAGAAGTATTAGATTTGCGATCTCCATAACTTGAGCATATGTTTGCAGTCTCCAAATAACACAAACTTTAGCACTTTTCAAATCATAGAAGCTCAATGTCTTAGTCTACACTTTTGTTTAAGTCAAAAGTGCCTCTAATCCGAGATTTATCCATAATTTACAGCTTTGCGTTTCATGTTTGGGTCCCGAGAGCTGAGAGTGAAATAAACTGTGATGAAATGTTTGAAAAGTGCTAAAGTTTGTGTTATTTGGAGACCCCAAACATGTGCCCCGAGAACTCACATTATGGAGATCGCAAATCTAAAACATCTCCGGAAATGCTCCATATGACACCAAAGTGCTATGGGTGAGTAAAACAACTTGTTTTATTACAGAAATAAGGCTCAGATTGTAAAAAACGTTAATTCTCCTTTAAGTTTGGGTTTTGAAGTGCTTCAAATAATAATCACAAATCAATCATAGATAGCAAAATAAGTGAATAAAGACTTGACAGAAATTACACTTCATTTGATTTCATATATTTTGAGAAAACTGTCATAAAAGACTAGGCTAAGCTAACCCATGCAACAAATGCATGGGTCCCAACCTGAAACTCAGGTTGGGACCTGGTAGCCAGCCCCTCAAGTGTCCACAGTAAATGCATTTGATAAAATAACATGACAAAGTGAAACAGGATCACTCACACAAGTCTCCACATCTTCATCGCATCTTTTGCATCCTTTTTCCTGTTTTTGAGATGAAAAATGACAAACATATTTAGAGGGTTTATTTGACATTGAATTGTATTTCCAAACACACAACCCCCTGCTGTATCAGTACCTCTTTTAGGTATCTTTTAGCCATTTATTTTTTATTTTTTTGCTTGACTGCATGCTTTAATTTACTCACAAGTTTTTAAGAGACTTTAAGATACTTTTTAAGACTTTTTAAGACCTTCCCCATTAAAATTTAAGACCACACACACTTTCAAAAAACACACTGTAAATGAGAATGACATAAAATTATACATTTTATAGGCCCACTATCTTCACTAAAGGTTTTGTGTGTACAAAATATAAAAGGGAATTCTGTTTATAACAAAAAATAAGAACCCAAAAAATAGACATAAATAAATTACCCACAAAATAATGGATTGTTTTTAATGGTGCTTTTATTGTTGCCCAATAGTGTTATATTCATCAATCAGTATTCACTGCAGTATTCTTTACTGCATTTTCTTTTGGAAATATGCTTCCTAAAGTACTGACTATCAATTACTTATTTTAAGTCATTTCCAGTCAAAATAACATAATACACAGGTCTAGTTGACTTGGCCCCTCCTCCCATAGTTCCCTGTCCTGCTGTGCCTGCCACATTTCAGAGCTCTGTCAGGTGTGCCCCTGTCACTCCCGGCGGATGAAGGATCTGCGGTAGCGCTCCTTCTTGCACTGGGGGTGCCTCAGTCGGCTGCTGAAGGAGCTGCTCAGCTCCTCTACAGTCTGGTGCAGAGGGTGAGAGGTGTTGTCCATGATGGACGTAAGTTTGTCCAGCACCTCCTCTCAGCCACCTCCTCTACAGAGTCCAGAGGACAGCCCAGGACAGAGCTGGCCCTCCTGACCAGCTTATTAAGTCTCTTCCTGTGTGACCAGTGTAATAAATAACTCTTATACCTCTACAGTAAATATAAGATAGTGTGCAACACAGTACAGTCAAGCCTGATGTTACTTGACTGTACTGTGTTGCAACAGCAGCCCAAGACAGTTCCTTATGGGGTGTTTAGTGCAAGGTAATAACAAAAAAAAAAAGTGAACATGGGCAACCATTGATGTAAGGAGGGATTTCTATTTGAACTGACCTATTATCGCTATGTTTCTGTCGTTTATTTGGTTTAATGTATTAAATTACTTTCATTCAATGTAAATCCAGGTCTCATTGGTTCAAAGTAATTGACAGACTTAGAATCAAACAACAAATTTCCATTCAAATGAAAACGTCGCATGTCACGTGACATGCGTACGTACTGACGCCACGCCACAACCAGACTTGAACTGAACTTTGAATCTGCCATCTTCTTTTCCCGCATTAGGCCGCAAGGTGAGACACGAAAAGTCTTTTAGAAATGGAATTCCGCTCCGACCTCTCCGAACTATACAAACTCCAAATCATAAAAACGAAAGAGTTATGTTAAGCTTACAGCAAAAAGTTCTCATCACAAAATCCTGTCAATTTTTTGTGCCAATAGATTTTATAACGAACTACTTTCTTCAGTGCGTAGTAATACTTTGGTTAGCGGGAGGTAAGATAAGATAAGATAAGATAAGATAAGACTTTATTGATCTCACACAGGAGAAATTTACTTGTCACAGTAGCTCCAGGTAGGGACAGTTTGAACAAGAAGACAAGTGCATGCAGGCAAAAAAAGGCATAAAGATAGGTGATAATAATAATTTAAAAAAATAAGTAATAAATCAAATAATACTAATAGTAGTGATAATAATAAAAAACAGTGACCGGGAGAGTATTGAAAAAAATTGGAAAAACTATATTGCACGATAGGAGTATTGAAAAAAAAAAAAAAAAAAAAAAAAAAAACAACAACAATATTGCACATTGGGAAAACGATATTGCACGGTAGGACTATACAGTAGAATTATACAGTCTGATGGCGGTGGGGATGAAGGATCTGCGGTAGCGCTCCTTCTTGAACTGGGGGTGCCTCAGTCGGCTGCTGAAGGAGCTGCTCAGCTCCTCTACAGTCCGGTGCAGAGGATGAGAGGTGTCGTCCATGATGGACGTGAATTTGGCCAGTACCCTCCTCTCAGCCACCACCTCTACAGAGTCCAGAGGACAGCCCAGGACAGAGCTGGCCCTCTTGACCAGCTTGTTGAGTCTTTTTCTGTCCCGTTCTGTGCTGCTCGGGGCCCAGCAGACGACAGCGTAGAGGAGAGCAGAGGCCACCACAGAGTCATAAAAAGTCTTGAGCAGAGGCCTGCTCACTCCAAAGGAACTCAGTCTCCTCAGGAGGTGGAGGCGACTTTGGCCCTTCTTGTACAGGGCGTCAGTGTTGTGGGACCAGTCCAGTTTATTGTTGAGGTGAACACCCAGGTACTTGAAACTGTCCACAGTCTCTATGTCCTGCCCCTGGATGTTCACCGGTGAGTGAGGTAGTGGTCTCCTCCTGAAGTCGATCACCAGCTCCTTTGTTTTACTGGTGTTGAGGCTCAGGTGGTTGCGCCCACACCAGTCCACAAAGTCACTGATGACCGAGCGGTACTCCAGCTCGTTCCCCTCTGACACACAGCCCACAATGGCCGAGTCGTCAGAGAACTTCTGGAGATGGCAGCTGGAGATGGCAGCTGTCCATGTTATATGTGAAGTCCGAGGTGACCGCGAAGGTGCCACGGTCTACATGTGATCCGGCTTTACCAATAGGGTTCTGCATTTGATAAACACAGACGCAACATTGCAATGAGGAGAGAGACTTCGAGCACTACTGATGAAGTAGAAAACTCACAAAAACGTCCCAAAAAGACGAAATATTCGGGATGTAAGCACTGCTATATGCACATTGCGTCTGTGAAGCATGGAAAAACTCTGGATTTTACACTCACACGATGGAATACCTATCGAAACAGTCTCGATCTGTAGCCGAAAACTACAAACACTGCGTAGATGTGGATTTTAACAACATTCCCGAGGACGCTGGTTTCCATCCCACATCCCAGCTCTGTCAAAGGCAGAAATATTAACAGGGGGCAAGAAAAAATACACCCCATCCCCCACAACACACACACACATACACACCTATCACTAATGACCATTCATCTCACTGCTAATGAACATGTAACATAACCAAACTAAACTATACCAATCAAACTAGTTGTTAACAGTTGTATCTCCCTTGCATTTATTGTGTAAATAAATGCAAGGGAGGGGCCACCATCAGTCAACTCCTCTGTGTATATATATATATATATATATATATATATATATATATATATATATATATATATATATATATATATTAGGGCTGGGAATATTAACGCGTTAATCGCGATGAATCGCGATAGAGTTTTAATCGCGAACAATTTTTTAAATCGCGATCAGAGTTTGCCAGCATTTTCCGCAATTCTACCATCCATATGCAGCTCATTTGGTTGTATTAATTAAACTCATTGTCGGTTAAACGCGCTATTTTGAGTTTGCTAGTATTTTGTTCCTTCTACGCATCCGTAGGCAGCTCGAGCGGGCTTCAATCATTTATTTACAATTTCTCAAAGTAAGCACTATTACTGGTTCATTGTTACTTTTTACAAAAAAAATGGTGAGAAATACTTTGTCTTGTGAGTTTAACTTTAGATTCGAACGGTCTTACGGCAAGATATCAATTTTAAACATGCAAAATAAATCACGATTAATCGCGATTAACTATGAAATTTCTGAGATTAGTTGCGATCAAGAAAATTAATCGTTTGACAGCCCTAATATATATATATATATATATATATATATATATATATATATATATATATATATATATATATATATATATATATATATATATATTCCAAGGAGACGCACTGTCCCCACTGCTGTTCTGCAGAGGTCTGAACCCCCTCAGCCAAATCATTGAAAGCACTGGCTACGGATACCGACTCAGAAATGGGGCCACCATCAGTCAACTCCTCTACATGGATGACATCAAGCTGTACGCTAAGAGTGAGCGAGACATCGACTCACTGATCCACACCACCAGGATCTACAGCACATTGGAATGTCATTCAGGCTTGAGAAATGTAGTAGGATGGTGACCAAGAGAGGGAAGGTAGTCCACACAGAGGGGGTCTCACTCCCAGAGGGAACAATAACAGACACTGAGGACAGTTACAAGTACCTTGGTATCCCACAAGCAAATGACAACCTTGAACAGGCAACAAGGAAAGTGGCTACAGCCAAATACCTGCAACGAGTAAGGCAAGTCCTAAGAAGTCAGCTCAATGGCAAGAACAAGGCCCAGGTAATAAACAGCTATGCCCTGCCAGTGATCAGATATCCAGCAGGAATCATAAGCAGGCCAAAGGAGGAGATACAGACCACAGACGTTAAGACACGAAAGCTCCTGACCATGCATGGAGGGTTCCATCCCAAATCCAGCACCCTGAGACTGAACACGAGCCGGAAGGAAGGAGGCCGAGGACTAGTGAGTGTGGGAACCACTGTCCAGGATGAAACATCCAAAATCCATAAGTACATCAAGGACAAGGCCCCGACAGATGATGTGCTCAAGGAATGCCTCAGACAGTGGAGTGCAGAGGAAGAGGTGCTGGAGGGACCATCATGGCAGGACAAACCCCTACATGGGGCGTACCACCGAAACATAACTGAAGTGGCTGATATCAAGAAATCCTACCAATGGCTGGAGAGGGCTGGTCTGAAGGACCAGAGGCCCTCATCCTGGCTGCACAGGAGCAGGCCTTGAGCACCCGAGCAATAGAGGCCCAGACCTACCACACCAGACAAGACCCAAGGTGTAGGCTGTGCAAAGAGGCTCCTGAGACAGTCCAGCACATCACTGCAGGGTGTAAGATGCTGGCAGGGAAAGCATACATGGAGCGATACAACCAAGTGGCGGGCATAGTGTACAGAAACATCTGTGCAGAGTACAGGCTGGAGACCCCAAGGTCAAGGTGGGAAACACCTCCGAAGGTTGTGGAGAATGACCGAGCCAAGATCCTGTGGGACTTCCAGATACAGAATGGTGATGGCGAACCAACCAGACATAGTGGTGGTGGATAAGCAACAGAACAGAGCCGTGGTGGTGGACATTGCAATACCAAGCGATGGTAACATCAGGAAAAAGGAACACGAGAAACTAGAGAAATACCAGGGGCTCAAGGAAGAGCTGGAGAAGTCCTGGAAGGTGAAGGCATCAGTGGTGCCCGTGGTGATCGGAGCACTCGGGGCTGTAACCCCCAAACTGGAGGAGTGGCTACAACAGATCCCAGGAAAAACATCAGACATCTCAGTCCAGAAAAGTGCAGTACAGGAACAGCAAAGATACTGCACGGAACTCTCAAGCTCCCAGGCCTCTGGTAGAGGATCTCATCCCGAGCTGGATGAGAGAGAGAGACCAACCACCGTGGAAGGTGAGGAGCACACATTTTTATATAATATACACACACACATATATACATATATCCCCTTAACTCATCCAATGTCTAAATAGTTATCAAGTATAATGTTTTTGATCAGATGTTTAAAACTGTATTTATTTGGGCAACTCTTAACTTCATCATTTAAATTATTCCACAAATCCACTCCACATCTTGTGATGCACATTTTTTTGCATGTTGTACGGAAAAATAATTTCTTAAAATTTAATTAATTTCTTAAGTTATAATTTCCTTCTCTGTTGCTAAATAATATTTGAATATTTCCTGGTAGTTGTTTAGACCAGGCTTGGTGCATAATTTGCAAGGTTTTAAATTTAACCAAATCTTCAAACTTTAAAATTTTGGATTTGTAAAACATGTTTGTGTGTTCTCTATGTTCTCCCCCATGTAGAATTCTCACGGCCTTTTTTGTATTTTGAATAATGAATCTGTATTGGTTTTATGTGTTTCCCCACACTTGTAGCTCAAGTCGGAACAGTCATCGTGCTGTATAACATATGGAGGGGTCGAGGGTCTAGAAATAATCTTGCTTTTCCGATCACTGAAACATTTCCGGCCACCTTTGATTTGATGTTTGAGATGTGAGATTTCCAATTTAATTTATGATCAAGTGTCACTCCAAGAAATTTGAATTCACCAACTCTTTCTATTTCAACATTATCAATCAACACTTGTATCTTTGATTTAACTTCTCTATTTCCAAATACAATAAATTTAGTTTTTGTGACATTTAATGAAACTCTATTTATATCAAACCATGTTTTTATTTTACTCATTTCAGCTGGAACTTGATACGTGAGTTGTTGTAAATTGTCTCCTGAGCAGGTAATTGTTGTGTCATCAGCAAATAATACAAATTTTAATTGATCATATATTAAACACAAATCATTTATGTAAAGCAAAAATAATTTTGGGCCCAATACAGAACCCTGAGGAACTCCACTTAATGTTGTTTTGTGTATTGATTTATGATTCCCAAGCTGAACATACTGGCACCGATCAGATAAATAAGAAGTTAACCATTTTATTGCAGGACCCCTGAAACCGTATTTACACATTTTTTCAATTATCATCGTCGATGTGTCAAAGGCTTTTTTTAAATCAATAAAAATCCCTATTGTGTATTTTTTCCTCTCAGTGTCTGTTATATTTTCAGTGAGATCTATAAGAGCATGTTCAGTTGATCTGTTCTTTCTAAAACCATACTGGTTTTCGCTTAAGATTTTACATTTATCTAAAAAGGAATCCATTTGTTTGACAAAAAGTTTTTCTAAAATTTTGGAAAATTGTGGTAGAATTGAAATGGTCCTATAGTTAGAAAAGATCTGCTTGTCTCCGGTTTTGTAAATTGGGATAAGTTTTGCAATTTTCATCTGTCTTGGAAACTGTCCAGAGGAAAGTGATAAGTTAAATATGTAGGACAGAGGAAGTGAAGTTTCATTGATTACTTTTTTAATAATGGACATATTCAGACCGTCACAATCTAATGATTTTTTTTTGTTTTGAAACTTTTAATATCAACAATTTCATTTTCATTGATTGCTCTAAGAAACAAAATCAACTGTATTTTGTGATTCGACAGGATTAGTATTAAAACATGCTGCCAATTCTGACCCTGTTTATAAAAAACTCATTCATTTCATTTACTATTTCATTAATGTTTTTTATTTCTTTGCCATGATTTTTGAAATATTTAGGTAAACAGTTGTTTTTGGATCCCTTTTTAAGAACAGAATTCAGAACATTCCATAGCCCCTTAGTGTTATTCCTGTTTTCCTCCAATACTGCATTATAGTATTGTTTTTTACAGCTCCTGATAATATTTGTAAGTTTATTTTTGTATGTTTTATAATTACCTTCTGATTCATTAGTTCTTTTAGGCATATATATTTTATAAAGCAAATTTTCTTCTTACAAGCTTCAAGTAGCCCTTTTGTCATCCAGGGCTTGGATTTTTTCTTCTGCTTATTTGTCAGTACTGACACAGGGCAGTAATAATCATACAGTCAGAAAAGTTTCCAGGACGTTACCATATGCAGCATTTACATCTGATTGATTAAATATTTTTCCCCAGTTTTGATTTTGCAGGCTTATCCTAAATGTCTGTATATTTTCATCATTCACTATTCTGACCTGTCTTAAATTATTATTTAATTCACCTTTTCTGGTTTGAACATTTTTGCTAAATAATACAAACCCCGGTAAATGGTCTGATATGTCCTTAATAATAATGCCGCTAACCATTTCTTCTAACACATTTGTAAATTTGTTGTCTATTAATGACTATTTGTGGTTATCCTAGTAGGTCTAGTTATTTTTGGATAAAAGGAGTTGCTGTATAGCGTATTAACAACATTTTCTGTTGGTGAGATTTCATTTTCAGTAAATTTAAATTAAAATCCCCACAAATAAAAACCTCCTTCGTGTCCAAGTTAGTAAATATTTTATCTGTAGTCTCTATTAGTTGCTCTACATTTGACCCTGGGGCTCTGTAGATACAACTTACTAGGATGTTTTTATTGTGCTCTAATTGAATTTCAAAAGACAGACACTCCATAACGTTATCCAAAGCAAATGTCATATTTTCAACAACACGTCCATGCAGTTTATCATTTACATACAACGCCACACCACCTCCATTCTTACATGTTCTGTCTTATCTGTACATCTCATATCCATCAATGTGGTAATTGTCCAGTTTATCCTCATTTAACCAAGTTTCAGTTATTGCAATGACATCAAATGTCACGTTGACTTGATGTAAGAGATCTTTGATATTTTCAACGTTTGCATTTAGGCTTCTTCCATTTAAATGAATTATTGAGAATATCTCTTCATCGGTCTTGAGTAAAGCTGATAACTGATGTTCTAGATAATATTTACAGTCATTGTTTAGGTGATTGTAAAAGTTCAGATCTGGGTCGATGTCATGTGTTAGATCATTCATGCAAATGTCTTCATCATGTAAGAGTTCATTTCTCATGTCTGTGTCATACATTTCCAAGTTAGCATTAATGTAGAATGAAGTGTCATTAGTCCAAGAATCGATTCCATCTGCTCTTAAATGATAAAAATATTTATGCAATTTGTTGCAAATACACATCTTTATTTTCCAAATTGTAAAGTTCACACATAGTTGCAAACAAAATCTCTTTCCTACTGCTATTTTAAAAAGTGCAAAAGTATAAAATGCAAATGAAAGTTGCAGCATATTGCTTGACTGCTTAAGGGAAAGATAAAAAAATATCAACAAAAGTTGTACATTTCTGTTATTAACTGTCACACTGAAGAGATTATATCTCCATACTAATATACATCTATTTTGTAAAACTGACAGTTCACACACAACTGTAAACAAAACTAAAAAAGTGCAAATGTAAAAAGTGCAAATGAACGTTGCAGGAAATTGCTTAACTCCTGAAGTGAAAAATATGAACAAAAGTATGAACAAAAGTATTAAGATAAATAAAACAAAGGCAGTAAACTTGAACTGTCACACTTAAGAGTGTGAGAGATTCTTGTTGAGGAAAAGGAGCTCATTAACATGTTCTGGGGTGATGCAGCTCCTTTTGGCAGTGACAATATCACCCGCCGTGGAAAACACCCTCTCCGATGCAACACTGGTCCCTGGGACACAGAGGTAGTGCTTTGCCAAATGAGCCAACATTGGATAGTCTTTTTCATTAGACCTCCAGCAGGTTAGAGGGCTTTCATTCATCCCAGCAGGAGGCTCTTCCCTCTATCTTCTTATTTCATCTTCAGCCCTTTTAGTTGGCGTTTTCTTTCCATCTTCTATTACTGGTGGTGTGTAGAGCGCCCCAAAGAGGGACTCCAAGGTGCTGGATCTCTTGGATTTCTTGGGCAAAATCACTTCCACCATCTCCTCAGCTACTTCATCAGTATTTTACTGTTAAATAGTATAGATTTTTTTTTTTTTTTTTTTTAATATTCTCATAATTAAATAGAGGATCTGTTAATTTACAGTGCATTATGTATGTCTGTATGTATGTACATGTATGTGTATGTATGTATGTATGTATGTATGTATGTATGTGTGTATGTATGTATGTATGTGTGTATGTATGTGTGTGTGTATGTATGTGTGTATGTATGTATGTACATGTATGTACGTATGTATGTATGTATGTATGTATGTATGTATGTGTGTATGTATGTATGTGTGTATGTATGTATGTACATGTATGTATGTATGTACATGTATGTATGTATGTATGTATGTATGTACATGTATGTATGTACATGTATGTATGTATGTATGTATGTATGTACATGTATGTATGTAGATGTATGTATGTACATGTATGTATGTATGTATGTATGTATGTATGTATGTATGTATGTATGTATGTATGCATGTAAAATACTTACATCAGGTGTAGCCACAGCAGCCTCAGCCTGCAGTCTGGAGAAGGTGGCATCTTGCTCTTCAGCAGTCAAGGATGTGAGGGCCTTAAAGCGAGGCTCCAGCGCAGTCGCTGCATACAGAGTGTCCTTTTGCGCATCTTACCTTAGACATTTCACACAAATTATCTTTCAGTAAAGTATGAGGATAAACATGGCACTGATACAATATACAATCAAACACATACAAGCAAAATGGATAAATTATTAAAACTGCTACAACTAATCAGTAAAATGGTAAGAAAACCTACATCTAAAAATACAAAACTTTGATTTGGCCTACCACTGAGTATTGCATGCATGCATACAGAGAGAGAGAGACCTTACCTTGTACTCAAGTTGTTATTTACAGCAGCCTTCAGGTCCCTCATCACGGTGGAATCATCCTGGGGGTCAGGGCGTCCTGCAGCAAGGCAAGAAGTGGTGCGATGATGGACAGTGTTGGTTGCTTGTCCTCCGACATTGCCAGTGTAGCTTCTTTGATTGGCTTCAGGGTCCGCACCAAATCTTTGCCAGTAGTTACATCTTCTTCTGTTAAACTGCATAGATCCTTTTCATTCCTACACACGTCTGGTGAAAGTCTGCAAAAATCACGCCATGTTTAGACAGTTCAGTTTTATTATTCAAAAGAAGCCAATAAGAAGTAGTTGGGTCGGTCTCAGACTCAAACAAGATTCACACAAAGGCTAGAAATCGGCATTGGGTTAGATTAAGTAGAAAACGTTAAATACTTACTGCTTTTCTTTCAGCACAGCTGAGCGCTCAGCTGGTACTGTTCTGCGCATGCGCAGTACGAACTCTCAAGGTTTACGTAATGTTCGGCAGGATCTCTCGCCGGGTAGGATGTTTCACCAGAACACCGCGGTTTATGTTTATAATAATGTCATTCATTCTGGTGTACTGTTCCAGGTCTGCCACACGGTTTTCCAGGTCCTTGATTTTTTTTGTCTTTCTCGTCATTTAGTTTTCTCAGCTCCTTAACTTCCATCATGAGATCAACAATGACTTTTTGTTGGTTTGAGATCGTCTCCAGTTCATTTGACATAAAGTTTAGCGACTTTTTGATGTCCGCCAACTCCATAGTGTTCCTCCCCTTTGACTTGGCCATCTCTGTCCTAAGATCGGCAAGATACGATGATTCGGGGTCAGTAAACAAGCCAAGCGTTAGTAGAGGCAGCGGTAGCCAGGTGATTTTCAGGTGATTTTCAGGTGATTTCCAGGTGATTTTCAGGTGATTTCCAGGTGATTTCCAGGTGATTTTCAGGTGATTTTCAGGTGATTTCCAGGTGATTTCCAGGTGATTTCCAGGTGATTTCCGCGGATGAGCAAAAGCCTTGGACGCTGCGTCTGCCTCAGAGAGGCTAAGTTAGTTAGCAGTCCGGCTAACTAACATCAACAATTGTCTTTGGTGGACTTTTAAGAGCATACAAAGCCCATATCCTCACTTTCGTTTGTTCCGATGCCCGCACAATTTGCCAGAAGTGGATGCAATCTGTAAATACCTTGTTTTCGAGTCAAAAAACAAAGTTTGTATAGGTGCTCACGCGCAGTAGCTGTCACCCGGAACCGGAAATAGTCGAGGATACAGTATGTGACGTAAGCAGTAGCGCGTGCGCAGGGCATTCTAATCAAGATCATATTTTGTTCTATTTATTATGCAGAGACTTTTGGAGAGTTTTGTTTTTATACGTCTGACGTGGGTTTTCCAAGACAATTTATTTTTTATGATGACTCCAAGAAATTTTATTTCTGCTTCTGTCTCAATTTGAACATTTTCAATCATAATTGGTTGTTTTGAGTTTGTTTTTTGCATTTCCAAATAGCATAACTTTGGTTATAGGTTATATATATACAAATAGGTCTGTAATTAGTAAAGTCGTGTTTATCTTCACTTTTGTATATCGGAATTACTTTTGCTATTTTCATTTTATTGGGAAATTGTCCTGATTGAAAAGATAAGTTACAGATGTGTGTGAAAGGTTTTACGATATTATTAATGAGCAGTTTGACTAATCTCATATTTATGTCACGACAGTCACTTGATGATTTACTCTTGCACCTAACAACAATATTCATGACTTCTTTTTCATTTGTGGGAGAGAGGAACATGGTATAAGGATTTCTGTCAGTATTATTGTTACATTGAGCAGCGTCATTTACATGAACTTTTGCAGCCAACTCAGGACGGATATTTACAAAAAACATATTGAAATAATGTGCTACATCTGACCTTATTAGTTTTTTGTTTAATCAAAGTATTTAATACATTCCACATTCCTTTCATATTGTTTTGATTCTCGTACAACATTCTTCTATAGTATAACTGAAATTACAAATCAAAAAACATTAGTATTTTAATTTGTTAAAAAAAAAAAAAAAACATGAAGCATTTTTTGGGTTGGTCATTAAAACCTTTATTATTATTATAACACAACATTTACACATTATCAAAATGTACAAAGCTCTAAAAAATATATCTAGTTATTACACAACATTTACACCCTCTACACCAGGGGTCTTCAACGTTTTTCAGGCCAGGGACCCCCAAACAGATGTCAAACTGGGCCAGGGACCCCCTACTATATATACGGCATAGAATTGTGTTTTATATTAAATTGAGCTTAGTGTCATGTATAAACATTGGAAACAAAACAAAAGGAAATAATACACAGGTTAATACTGTATTTTCATGTTTTTTTGTTTTAAAGATGGGCCAGATAGGCCCTACTACAGGCTACTGCAATTTTTAAACACAACTTGCATATAACACAGGCCTATTAAGATCGTTCACTGATTCAACCAAAAAACAAGTGCAAGGGAGAGAGTGGCTGTGCTTCTGCCATTTACACATACAAATACAGAGCTATTCAAATAATAAACAATTAACACAAATCAAGTTAAGCTTTGATCATAACACATCAAGTTAAACTGTGAACATACATGAACATACAGGGGACAGTGAACCCCCAAACCATCTGTGAACTCCCACTTCAGTGAGATGTCTGACCCTGATGAGTCGCACATAACATATGTTTTTTTCATTTTAAGACATCAAAGAGGGCGGAGGGACAAGGGAGAAATTGATTGGGGAAAAATTAAAAAAATATATTGTTTTTAAAAATATTAAAATATAAAATTATATTATTTTAAAGTGAAATCAAAAGATTTCACCCCCCCCCCTGCAGTACCTCCGCGACCCCCTAGGGGTCGTGACCCCCCTGTTGAAGACCTCTGCTAATGTCTATGTATTTTTTTAAATATACTTTTTAAATTTAATTTTAATATTTACATGTAGGCCTATTATCAAGTACATGAATTTAAACCAAACCAACAATAGCGTGGTGCAGCTGGGTGCTTCAGTGTCAATGTCAATGAAGTGCAAGTGCAGTGTAACAAGTTCAATCTATATGTCATTCACAGACAACCAGTTGTTCTATCTAGCCCCCCCCCCCCAAAAAAAAATAAAATAAAAAATACATGCGGCTGGTGGTCCTTACTGAGGACCAAAAAAAAACAGTCTTGAGGGAATGCCATAACAAGGCTGGGACCGGGAACCATGGTGGTGTAAGGGCCACCAGGAATAAAGTCATCCAGGGGTACTACTGGTCAACCATCAATGAAGACGTGAAGGATTGGGTAGGGTTTTTCTGTGGCATAACATCACATACTATGCTCAGACAACATTTTTATATGAAGTAGTTCTCTCTGACGTGTCAGGGTCCCAAACTCATCTGAATTGTGTTTGACCTTTACAGGTCAACAGCTGCCACCAATGTCAGCTGAATGACCCCATTAAGACAGTGCCCCCTCTCCTTCACCCAATTCAGGTAGTGTCTACTTTTGTGCTGTGAACCCTGCCTGAAGTGAAGTAGTGGAAAGCACTAATGATACATATTTCCCCAGGTGAATGAGCCATGGACCGTCCTTGGCATGGACCTAATTGGTGGGGAAGCTCTATCTGTTTGGGATGGTCAAAAAGATCATATCTGACCAGGGCCGGGAATTTGTAAATGAGGTAGGCTATATATATATATATATATATATATATATATATATATATATATATATATATATATAGTCTTTATTTACGTTGCTGTTGTTTACATTGTTGACAGCTCAACCAGCACATATTTAGTGCACTGGGGATACAGGACGCAGTCTCCAGTGCATACCACCCTCAAACCAATGGCCAAGTATGTTTGTTGTAAATTTGTCCAATCCCATATAGATAATTGCATTTCTTGTTTTTCAGTTGAGCTTAAATACAGTAGTGTATGAAGTAAAGCTGTTTTGATGTTGTAGGATGAAAGGACAAACCAGAATATTAAAAGGGCTCTGAGGAGGTATGTCAATGATGAACATAATGATTGGGATATCCACCTGCAGGCCATAGTTTATGGCATCAACATATCAAAGCAGGTAATATTTGTGGAATCTGTATTCCTTTTGACAAACTACATTGCAAAAGCTTGTCACAGGACTAATTTTGTAAATTATTATTCTGATCACAATTAGCGTTCAACCAGCCACAGTCCATATTTTTTAATGTTTCATCGACACCCCCACCTGCCAGCAGTCCTCAATACTTGCGGTGCAGCTGAGGAGGACAAAATTATTGTTGGAGACCCTGAGGACCAACTCAATGAGACCACTGAGAAGGTCAAGGCCCTCAATGAAAAGGTTGGTTCTCAGTAGCATGAAAGGACATTTCTATCATTTGCTTTTAACCTCTTTGCTCAGAGCCTGCGTTATAACCTTACTAACAAATAGTGTAATTTAGTCTTTTAGGTGTGCAGTAACATCAAAAAAGCACAGGTCAAGCAAAAAAAGCCTTTGAGGCCAAAAAAAGAAAAAAATGTGCGGCAGTGTGTTTTGGAGGCAGGGGACGCTGTCCTAATTGGAGAAACTCCCTTAAAAAGAAAGAGGGGGAATTGCCTCCAAAATCGGCATCAAGGGCCATTTACTTTGACCTCCCTGTCAAGTAAATGTGTGGCCACAGTAAAAAACTCACAGGGAAGACTCCAACAAATGAATGTGTCCCAACTAAGGCCATATCTCCGCCCGAAAGGTTACACAAATTGCTTGAATACAGTAATATATTACTGTAATTGAATACGTGCTAGACAGAGCACGTCCAGCCACAGAAATGATTAACCTGGATGGCCCGACATGCCTACAAAGAGAGGACTTTTGGTCCCTGGGCCTGGGTGAGGAGCTTGAGAGCAACGTAAGTAGGCACAAAACGCTCAATCACAAATGCATGTAGCAAAACTCTGAAATTTATATTCTCAAAATACCAAAAATGCAACTTAATACAATTAATTGTACAATTAATACAACACAAATGGAGTTAATGTGATTAACTGAAATTCAGGAGCAGGACCACGCCTCAACCACCTTCTCCTCCTCACCAGCGAATCACAGCTCACCATAACCACACCTCAAATTTCCCGGGGCTATTTATAGCCACACATCCCTTCATTCCAGTTCGTCTCGGTTATCTCGACAGCTCAACCGCGTCAGCTCGCTTGAGCTGGGCTAACAACCCGTCACATTCAAACGCCGACCTACCTCACGTTTCCTCGTTCCTCCCAGTTAACAATTACTTACGCCGCGACGGATTTCTATTCAGGAATCCGCAGCCGGAGGATCTTCCACCGCATGTCCGCGGCGTCCAGCCCACGGCCCGCGCCGCCCAGCGAACGCTCCAGGCGCGCGCTCACGCAGCGGACCTCCACCTCTAAGGAGCACCCACCGTTAATATCTCTGTGCTGGCGATATATACGGGATATCCACATTGTCCCTCTCGTCGCCTCCTCCTCCTCGTGTAGGCGAGCGCGCAGCCTGGCGCAGCCCGGCTCTCGGTGCGCAGACCGGCTTTGGCAACCACGGCTTTCTGCACAGCGCGGCCCGGCCTCTAGCAGCCACAGCGTTCGGTACCGCCCAGCACCCGCCGTGCTCCTTCAGGCTGACACATCAAGACCGGACCTTCAACAGTTTAAATCAAGAATGTAACCCCGGCGCCCTGGAACGAGACGAACGAGCTTCCGGGTTCCCATCAAGTTTCCCGGGTGCAGCTGCAGACGTCACTCCCTCCTCTCCTCCACTACAGCCTCATAGCTCCCCCTGCTGGGGGCTAAGTAGTATCACCACCAGTGGCCAGTACAGTGAACCCTCGTTTATCGCGGGGGTTAGGTTCCAGAAATAGCCCGCAATAAGTGAAATCCGCGAAGTAGGACAATTTTATATTTTACAATTATTCTACATGTTTTAAGGCTGAAAACGCTTCACCAGACACATTATACACCTTTCTGAGACTGGTATTAACATTTTTCTCTTGTTTAAACACTCAAACTTTTGTAGATTTTCATTAAAATATATTAATAGTGGGGGGGGGGGGCACGTGACACGCGGACACGTGCGCGCGGACACGCGGACACGTGCGCGCGGACACGCGGACACGTGCGCGCGGACACGTGTGTTTGTTTTGGTACCACATATCCATGCCATGTGCGAAAGTCGAGTGGAAAGCGACCTGGATATCATTTTGGGCAAGACTCAAGCCAATGCTAACAGTGCCAAACCGCTAACAGACGCCTCTGAGCACCAGTCCTCACCACAAGACCAGGTAAGACCAACCTGCGCTCACAAGGGTTGGTTGCATTTCACCCCGGCTCCAAAATCAGACCGCTATCAATGCGTCGCCAATACTCCACAGCTCTCTAGGACGGGGTCGGGTTCGTTCTCTCAGCGTGACGGGGAAGAGCCACTGTCTCCTCTGTGCGCGCGAGTGTCCTCCCCCCGCTGCGGCTCCCTCGAATGCGGCTCTCCCCGCTGCGGCTCCCCCGGCCGCGCGGCCAGGCGCCAGGCCCGTCCATGTTGATTCTTGGCTCTTCCATTTGTCCGGCTCACACTCAGTCTCTTCCATGGCTCGTGCAAGTAAACAAAGGCCACACCTCCTGTCACCCAGGCGCTCTCGTGAAGGACATCTGAGACTCTGTCCCTACCATCCCTGGTCTAGACCTGGTTTAGTCCTGGTTTAGACCTGCTTTAGACCTGGTTTAGTCCTGGTCTAGTCTCTTAGCTAATCAGGGCGCAGGACAGAATGTTACACTGTAAAAACAAGTTACACTATAAAAAAAAAAAAAAAATTGGAAAAAAAAATCCGCGAAACAGCGAGGCCGCGAACAGTGAACCGCGATACAGCGAGGGTTCACTGTAAACGTATTCTGTCTACTGTGCAGTTTCACTTAAATTCTCTTGTATCTTCTCAGCTGCTTTCAGCAGGCCATCTCCCCCTGTGCCTGCACCTTCGTGTCTCATTCTTGTCCCCATCTCGCAGGCTGCACAATTCCCCATGCACATGCATCTTCTCCCCATCTCTCATTTCTCTCTTTTCAGTCATGAGCTAGATGGCTTCTCGCGCCCTGCCCACATTAGGTAGAGCCTCTAATCCATTTCCCGTCTTCTGCTCTATACCCCCCCCCCCCCCCCCCAACAACCAAATGTTTTTTCTCTGTTGTTGCAGCCTACACAAGTCACCACGCCCACTCACACCATTTTCGTTCGCACTCCGAAACGTCATACCAATGTTTTTGTTCGCTTAACTCCTCTCTGCACTGGCACACTGTCATCTCGTATTCAACCTCTCCTACCGACTCGCATCTCGCAAATCAAAACTCCAGGTATGGTTTTGAGGAGGAAACACCAATATAACATGGCTAAATGCTCACAATATGCATAATATAGAACTTTTAAATCTTGCTGCACAATCACAGCAGTTTGAGTCAAATAAATAATAGAACTGATTAATTGCCCAATTTGCAAAACTGGAATTGGCACCAGAAACCTAGTGGCTGTTAAGTGTGTAATCACAGGTTAGATTTGAGCTACGGCTAGGATTAGGGTTGAAGCTAGGGTTGGAGTTAGGGTTTGAGTAAGGGATTATTCCAGACCATTTACCCTCCACCAAGAAGGCTACATAGTGCACCATTATATAATATGGCAAAATGAAATATATAAGAATATATAAATACAACTAAAAAGTACTATACCACCACTACAGTATGAATCCACTTTCAAGTATGATGCAATGTCCTTACTTGCGTTTACTTTATCATGTTTAACCAACCTTGACCACATCCTGCAGCTGTTTTGAACAATGTTTTGTTTGAGTTCAATAGGATTTGTCAACACGGACATTACGGTTAATTTTTCATTTTCAAAGATATACTTATCTTTGAAAATGAAAAGGTTCACTTTTATTCAGTACATTTATAAAGCTAAAAAGCAATATCAGTGATAATAAAATGGCATTGTGTGTAAAACGACATATGAACTGCATTGTAGGAAGCTAGTGACTATGGTGACTCTGGAAAATAGAGGAGCTATCATGTCCTCTGCTCCTTTGTTGAAACTTAGTCTAAACAATAGCTGCATGGTACAGAAATCTACATTTTAACCAATGCATCTACAACTCAAATGCTTCTGACATTACACAGGAACAAATCACAGGTTTACTTTAAAGCTTTTGTATAGCTTGAGGGCAGCTTTCCTGTTTGAAACGTGAACTGTAAAATATCAATTTCTTTAATGCTAAAAATCTCACAATAATATTTTCTACATAGGAGAAATATTATGGCTTGCTTTCAAATGCCTCTGACACTTTGTACATTCCACTTTGTGTCTTTTATATTTGTTTTTATTGTCTTCGGAACAGGTTCGACAAGTGTGTCGGCTCACAGTTCACACATTGATAGATCAGTCTGTCACACTTTTGTGTTTTATTTATGATATGACTCCCAATTGAAATATTTAGATGGTTAGACAAGTACAGTGCAGCTCTAATTGTTCTGATGCCAATCTTTGTTATGGCCTACAGTCACTGTGAATATAACAATTTCTCAATAATTTCAAACTAACATTATTTTTTTTACTCCTACTGTGATTTGGACTATGGCTGTGACCTGCCTACCAATGGGAATCAGGAATCAGGAATCAGTGTGACTGGCCTTTCAGTGTGGATAATTAGTGGGAAGACTGACATTGTTTGACTTTTTCTGTTGCAAACTATTGTATAGAATTAGGGATGTCAACAATTAATCAACTTACGATTAATTGTCAATCAAGACGTTGGTCGATCAAAATGCATTAATTGCAATTAATCGCTAATCGCGGACACGCGCACCCGCGTGGTCACGAAACAAGGCAACCGCGCTGCGCCAAGCTCGGCCGCAGGCGCCAACGGCACTGCTCAGCAGCCCCGGTGTACACCGGGGCTCAGCAGCGGGCCTCGCGCGTACGTACACCGGGGCTGCGGAGCACGAGATCGAACCGCGCCGCCCGGGTCTCAGCCCGAGCCACAAACCAGCCGCACGAAACCAGCAGCGGCACGTGGTGGTTTAATCCTGGTTTAGTCCAGGTTTAGTCCAGGCCCAGTCCAAGTTTAGACCTGGTTTAGACCTGGTTTAGTTCTGGTCTAGACCTGGTTTAGTCCACGTTTAGTCCTGGTCTAGTCTCTTAGCCAGTCAGGATGCAGAACACGATGTTACACTATAAAAAAATGTTACACTATTTTTAAAAAAATTGGGAAAAAAAAGTAAATCCGCGAACCGCGATAGAGCGAGGGATTACTGTATTTTGTTATTCAGCATCAATACATTTGTCTGCTTTTTACAAATGAATAATTAATTGAGGAATATACAATATAATAATACTATGATATATTTATGACTCAGTGTTATGTTACTATAGCTTATATTCTTAAAGACCCTATTGAAACACTCAAATTCAGGTGAAAAACGCCGAGCCGCGATTGGCCGGAGGCGCAAGAAGCCGGGGAGAACGCTAGACAATCCCGAGCCGCGATTGGCCGGGAAGGATAGACGGGATAGACAAAGGGATGCTCTCATTGGACGTCTACGTTGCGCGATTGCACTTTCTAGTGTCCGGGTCCTACGGACAGTGAATACTGTATCACTGGCAAAGAGGGCTCAGAAGCTCCTCTATTTCCTCCACAAACTGAGGAGAGCTGGAGCCCCTCCACCCATCATGACCACCTTCTACCGAGGCACCATTGAGAGCGTCCTGACCAGCTGCATCACTGTGTGGTACGGGAGCTGCACTGAACAGAACAGGAAAGCCCTGCAGCGCATAGTGAATGCAGCTGGGAGGATCGCTGGTGTCTCTCTCCCCTCCCTCCTAGACATTTTTAACACCCGGCTCACCCGCAGAGCGTTCAGCATTGTGGGTGACCCGAGCCACCCCGCACATAGCCTGTTCAGCCTCCTGCCCTCGGGGAGAAGGTACCGGAGTCTCCGGGCCCACTCCACCAGGCTTTCAAACAGCTTCATCCACCAGGCTGTCAGGAGGCTGAACTCACACCCGAACTCCCACCTTACCCATCTCTCACCCCCCACCCCCCATATTGGCATAACCTGTATTCCATAAAAGACATATCACTCTAGACACTTTAAAAAACTGCTGCTAAGGACGACTGTTGCACTGTTGCACATTTACATTTACTACTGGAATTTTTAGTACTGTTGTTTACTCCTGTTATTGCACTAGAATTACTACTGTTGCACATTTATTTTTATTTTTTCTTAACTCCAATGCACATTCTACTGCACATGACCAATTCACTGCTGTATCTTCCATTGCACATTTTGATGCACACTGCACACTTTGGAAATCTGTATATAGTATAGGTTATTTATTATGTTGCACTGTTTTAAGATTTTAGACCGTAGACTTTAGTTTTAACTTTAGATCTCTGTCTTAGATAGTTTTTGTTGTGTTTTGTCTTCATATTGTATTTTGTACACTGTCTTTTTGCACTACTTGGCCAGAGAGAAACGAAATTTCGATTCACTGTTGAACACATATGGCAGAATTGACAATAAAGCTGACTTTGAACTTTGATCTAGGCAGGCCAATGACAGTATAAAGTCTCACTCACCGAATTTGCAATTCCCTACTCTCACAGCGCTAATAGACAGTACACGTTTTTTTTTGTTTTTATTGAACTATAATTTTTTTGCAAAATGCCTTTGAAGTTTGAGCTCTGTCCTGGTAGAATGATTGGGGAATCCCACCCATGCTTTATTATTGCTGAAATTGGACAAAACCACCAAGGAGACATTGAGATTGCCAAGAAAATGATCAAGATGGCAAAGGTAAATATGCTTAAATGTGAGTGGGGTGACAAAATATTCACCAGCTACATTCATCTTTGGTTCCTGTTTTATCCCAGGACTGTGGAGCTGACTGTGCCAAATTCCAGAAAAGTGAATTGGAGTATAAATTTAACAGGCACGCGCTGGAGCGTCCCTACAACTCCAAACACTCCTGGGGGAAAACCTATGGAGAGCACAAACGTTATCTGGAGTTCAGCCATGATCAGTACAGAGAACTAAAAAAGTATGCCCAAGAGATTGGCATTTTCCTCACTGCCTCCGGAATGGATGAGGTAAAGTGTCTGTTTATATCTTACAGAAATGAATCAATGTAACTGTTTTCATAGCATGTATGTTATTATGTATGTATGTTAATCTGTCCTCAGATGGCTATAGAATTCCTTCATGAGTTAGATGTGCCTTTCTTCAAAGTTGCTTCGTGTGATGCTAATAATTTTCCCTACTTGGAGAAAGCTGCTAAAAAAGGTAAAGTCTGAGTTTTTGTTGCAAATATGGTCGCAAAAGAAAACCTTATTGACAAAGATGCAAATCACAGATACAAATAAAAAAGTGACTGATGAAAAAAGAAAAGAGTACAATCAGTACAAACGATGAGAACTTACCTGAGTCGTCCATACTGTTATGTAGAGAGACTATACTTAATATTTGTTCAGATTTAAACAAAAAGGGAGAACATCATATAATGGACTGAGGGAGTGGTTCTTCTGTAATATTATATTTAACTTGAACAAAGATGAGCACACACAGGTCAGTTCATGGGTGTGGCTCAGAACATGGAACATAGAAGTCATTATAATAACCACACACATATTTCCACAATGATACTTATTAACTGCATTAGACTATAACACCAGCATAAAGACCTTCTATAACAAGGACAGATGCATAAGTAAATCAAAATATCAAAAAAGAAAAAACAATTTTTGATTTTCGATCAATAATACACTTACTAGGCCTGTCTAGAAATCTTGAGTCAGCATATTATTTGGATAAATGGGTAAATATTGCAAAGAAAAAATGAAATAAGAAATGAGTAGACATCAGGGTCACCTGCATCATCCAGACTATGTAACTGACCTAGGCAAAATAGGCAGACTGATCCACTGTGTTTGATAGCCACACCTTAGTTTTCATATGCATAAGTATTATGAAAATAACCCACACAACCTAGTTTTGATTCCTAGACTCTAACCTAGTTAGAATCTACACACAACCTAGTTTTGGATGTTTTCCATTTTATAATATATGTAATTATGTCTTTCTGGTGCCAGTATTTTTTATAATGATTTGGTCTACTTTCAAAGAAATATAAGTATTATGAATACTGTGTATTTACAGTTTGGCACATAATTCATGCTCATTACATGACACATGTGCTCAAACACTGGGTTGGTACTGGACATACAAATAATAATTTCATTAAAATAGCTATCAGATAGAATTGATTTCATGTAATATTCCCGTCAGGACGTCCCTTGGTCATCTCCAGTGGGATGCAGTCTATGGAGACAATGCGACGAGTTTATCAGACGGTGAAGAAGCACAACCAGAACTTCACCATCCTGCAGTGCACCTCTGCGTATCCTCTGGACCCCAAAGATGTCCATCTGAATGTGATCAAGGTAAAAGACATGTTAGTAATGGGAACACACAATGCACTGTGAGAAAACTAGATAGAAAGCATGGATTCTACACACAACCTAGTTTAGGATGTTTTCCATTTTTTAATATATGTAATTATGTCTTTCTGGTGCGAGTATTTTTTATAGTGATTAGGTCTATATGGTATTTTCAAAGAAATACCAATAATCACTCATCCATTACACACCTGTTGTATTCACAACAGAATCTCCACATGGTATTTACAATATTTTCTACTTAGATCCATCATTATTACTGCTTAATTACTGGTATTCTCTGTCTTGAAGGAATACTATAAAGAACGACGGCAGTCGTACAATCCTGCTTCAAATAAAGCTTTTGTTTTATTTGTCATTACCCGGAAATAGAAATTGTATTTGCACATCCACATCCTGGTTCCGGGTTGGTGTTTCATTCAGAGCCAAGCGTGTGTCTGCCGTCTGTCGCTGCATTTACTTTACGGTGATGTATTTTGCATTTGTGCAATTCAATAAAATGCCTCTGATGTTTGAGTTATGTCCGGGGAGAACGATTGGAGGTTCCCATCCGTGCTTTATTATTGCCGAGATAGGACAAAATCACCAAGGAGATGTTGAAATAGCCAAGAGGATGATCAAAATGGCAAAGGTAACATAAATTCAAACCTCTGAAACGATTTGTGTACAAGGCTAAAGTTCTGAGTGTTTCGCCCTTCTGAACTGTTAGTATGGGCTATTATAGGCTATGCATGGAACATAGACTTAAACTTATACAGCATATACAGAGAGTCAATTTATATGTATTTTCTCTGAACATAGTAAGATGTATTCATAAATGATATTGCTGGATGATAGTCTACGATAATGTGTAATGACTTGATCTGACCGCTACGACACGATGGCGCTGTATCAGTGTATTGATCGCTGTATTGATCTCTCTCTTTCAACATTGCGGCTCAATTTTGGAACGCACAGGATTGCGGAGCTGATTGTGCCAAATTTCAGAAGAGTGAACTGGAGTACAAGTTCAACAAGAAAGCACTGGAGCGACCTTACACGTCCAAACATTCATGGGGGAAACTTACGGAGAGCACAAGCGCCATCTAGAGTTCAATCATGAGCAATATAGGGAATTGCAGAAATACGCCGAGGAGGTGGGGATCTACTTCACTGCGTCAGGAATGGACGAGGTGAGGAAAGACTTAATATTTAACGTTATATTACAAAGAGCTGACAGTTTTTTGTTTTTTGTTTTTTTGCAGATGGCTGTAGAGTTTCTTCATGAGCTTAATGTGCCTTTCTTCAAAGTAGGGTCTGGAGATACAAACAACTTTCCTTATCTGGAAAAAACTGCACAAAAGGGTGAGAGAACCAGTTCTATGCTATTATGACTTTTTCTATAATTCTTTCCCCATAGTTTTTTTTCTTTTAGGAAGAAAACCTGACCTTTTTCTTTAGTACTGTAATACATCCTGGTATTAAAAATGAAGTGATGCTATAATGCTTTGGGCTGATTATGTCAGGACGTCCCATGGTGGTGTCCAGTGGGATGCAGTCTATGGAGACGATGCGGCGCGTGTATCAGACAGTGAAGAAGTACAACCAGAACTTTGCCATTCTGCAGTGCACCAGTGCCTATCCTCTTGAAGCAGAGGATGTCAACCTCAGAGTCATTTCCGTAAGACATCATTTATATTTTGTCCACAGTTAAATAGTTTTGCTTTATTTGTCTTTACTACCCCTCTTTTAAGTGCTTCCATTTTATTATCTGCAGGAATACCAGAAAGAGTTTCCAGATATACCCATTGGTTACTCCGGTCATGAGTCCGGCATCAGTATTTCGGTGGCAGTTGTGGCTTTGGGGGCAAAGATTGTGGAGAGACATGTCACTTTAGACAAGACGTGGAAGGGCAGTGACCATGAAGCATCTCTGGTGCCCTCTGAGCTAGCAGAGCTCGTCCGTTCCATTCGTTTGGTGGAGAGAGCGCTGGGCACTGGCATCAAGCAGATGTTACCCTGTGAGAAGCTATGCCATGACAAGGTTTGGTGCCTAGTCTCAAATCTTTACAAAACCCTGAATGAAAACCTGTGTTCTTAGATGTTTCCCTATCCACCTTGTGTTATACAGCTTGGAAAATCAGTCGTAGCTAATGTGAAGATTCCCAAAGGCACTGTCCTGACTCTGGACATGTTGACTGTGAAGGTGGCTGAGCCAATGGGTGTCACTGCAGAGGACATTTTCCAGCTGGTCGGGAAGTCCGTGTCTGAGGACGTGGACGAGGATGAGAGCATCACACCTGAAGTTGTAGACAGTTATGGCAAGAGAGTTAAATCCTGAAGGCATTAATAGCATTTGCAGTGGCGGTTCTACATTGAATTACTCCCTGGGCGAGACTCCCTCCGAGCGCACACACAGCTATTCCTCACTTTCCTCACACAGATTTCTCCTCAGTATAAAATAATATAATATAATAAATATAACATAATATAACATATATAATTAATATAATTAATATAATATAATATAATAGTGCTAAAATAGAATGGTGATATGACAAACACACATTTCATGACATGACTTACCAAAAGTAAAGATGAGATACTGTCCAGTAAATCCGACAGAGCTCCCAGATGAAGTGTTGTCCGGGTCATTCACGTCGCCTCTATTGAAAATGCAGATCTCGTATCTCTACAAAGTCCCATGTAAAGTGTGTCTTTGTACGTTGTATTCATAGTAAATACCACGGAGGGTGAACGATCGATTTAAAAGTGATTAAATGTTGCGTTATACTAACTTCATTTACTATTGTCTTGTGTAGTTTCCGTGTTCCCGATGCGAGCGTGTGCGTTCTTGGTAGGAGCTATCATTGGTCAATTCCTGGTAGCAACTAGTGCCGTGACATTGGTCAAATCGTGGTAGTGTGAGCTGGACTCGCAGAGGGAGGGGGTGAATCCTCTCTCTCTATCTTCTCTTTCTTTCTCTCTTCCTTTCCTCTTGCGCCGCTGTAGGCTCCAGCAGGTCTCTGCGCTGTGCATTGGCCCCCGTGGAAGGGAATGTATTGCGCGGGCGCTTGCAGCCAGAGGGGGCGCCAATTTGCCAATTTCCGACACAGTGATATGATAGATAATTTTTTTTTTCAAGCACTCGGCACGGCGCCCCTCACGAAGTTGCGCCCTGGGGAATTGCCCCACTCGCCCCCCCCAAGAACCGCCTCTGAGCATTTGAAATTACTTTCACTTATTTAAAGAATTACCCTTTTTATTTAAGGTTTCCAAAACAGGAACTGTGTCTTATTTTCCTCAGTAATTTGAGGGAGGTGCCAACAATTTAATCAAATTTGATAAAACTGACTTTTTACTTGATTTAAAAATAAAATGAATCTGAAAAAAATGGTTCAAATCTTGGGTTCCTTGTGTTGAATCATTGTAATGACAAATCAGTTATATTTCTCAGTAATAGAAGAATATGACCATTTCTTCTGATTTTACTACTTCATGATATGAGTGCTGAGCCAATTTTGGACCAGAAGCTGCAGTTAAATTTATAAGCATTCTGTTCTCTTATCGAATTCACAGAATTTGGAACTTGAAGCTGCTGTGTTGTAATGGGGGTCTTGAATATACAAATTAACAAAGAATCACTTTAAACAAGGTAATCGGGCCCAGGCTAACAGCTGGGTTTCAGGTCACATCACAGCATTCTATAGGCCTATAACATTTATTACAGTTGTTTGGCAGATCAAATTAATTTTCTTATAATGCAGATTTTTATTCCAATACAATACATTTTTAGAGTTCTAGAAAGTAATTGATAATGGAAATTATCAGGTGTGTTTGTTTACTTTTTGCATATTTCATAGCAAAGTACAGTGTAATCAGCAGGCTAGCTCATATGACACACAAAATCTGAGAACCATCAGTTACTACAGACATAAATATATTTACTTATAACAGTCTAATATTAGACTCATTATATTGCTCTCACAGATTAGGATGCTTGGCCAAGCAAGCTACCACAATAAACTCGGCAAGAGATTTAGCATGTAAGCTCCTTATCCAAGCTTCACAGAAGGTAATTTCAGCCACTTCTTGTTACCTACCTTTGAAATTAATAAGAATGTTTCATGTTTCTCATGCCTTTAAAACCTGATGACACAATTTATCATCAGTTTATTATTGTTATGCTTTGATTAATTTAACAAAATTTAAATGCAAATTAACGTTTTTTTACAGTCTGAGCCTTCTTTCGGCAATAAAACAAGTAGTTTTACTCACCCATAGCATTTTTCTGTCAATTGGAGCAGTATCGCAGAACTTATGTTGAGCCGTTCTGTTCTACTAATGATCCCGTATCCGTTAACATGGTGCTGTATCATATGCTCGGGGCCACTTTTGCTTCAAAACGAAATCTTACATTAAGACATCGGGCTTCTATGATTTGAAAAGTGCTAAAGTTTGTGTTATTTGGACACCGCAAAGTAATGCCCCGAATAATCATGCTAACGGATACGCTACAACATAACTTTCTTCAAACAGCTCCAAATGACACGAACGTGATATGGGTGAGTCAAACGACTTCTTTTATTACCGAAAGAAGGCTCAGATTGTAAAATAACGTTACTTTTCCTTTAACATTTTCCCACAAATATACTGTGTCTATTAGAAACTTCAATCAAACTTTTCAGTATAATAATTACTGTTGTTTACAATCATTTTTTTTTACATTTTCAGAGGTCTACTAAGGATTTGACAAAAAAGATCTATTCAGAGTAGATTCGTGAAGGAGATGTACTAGTGGGCAGTTCAGGTGAGCTTACTGTTACATAACATCTTCTCAGGCTTTTCCAGTGCTTAAAGGTCCCATGACATGGTTCTTGTTGATGCTTTTATATGGCTCCTTAATGGTTCCCTAATACTGTAAATGAATCCTTCTTCAAAATCAACACTTAGTGCATGAGAAAGACACATGTACAGAGTCAGAGTCAAAAAATAACTCTGAACACCTCATTCTGCGCCTTCTTGCTTGAATGCAAATGAGAAGGAGACAGATAGGCTTAGAGGAGGGAGGGGGGGCCCCCAATGTGCCGCTGGTTCTTTGTGTTAGCGCTGCGCTGTGCCTGGCCCCACTTCCGCGTGTGTAAGCGCGGAGGAGGAAAGGAGAGCGAAAGGAGAGCGTTTCAATGAAAAAAAACACATTTTCTCAGAAAATAAAATTAAACCACTGCTGTTTCAGAGGTCCAGAGGGTCGGGTAAAGGACTTCCGAGCCTAGAAACACTCGCATGTGCCTCCAGGCAAATAAAAAAACTCATTTCGCATTGCGTAGATCCTTCGTGGTCCAAACTCTCTGGGCGTGATTTCCAGAGACAGGGGGTGGAGATCCAGACAGTGGTGGAACTGCATTTGCATTTCTTTTTTCGATCTGACGTCAATAAGGTGCCTTGTCCAGAATCGCCCATTTGAGCTGTGTTTTTTTCAAAAAACACAGCTGATTTTTTTCCGGGGAGCGGGACGGGGAGGAGGGGGAGAGAACGCGCGGTGCCTGCATAAACTGAGCCACACAGACCGATTTTCTGGGCACAAAAAAAAAAAAAAATTCAGCGTGAGAAATACCATGTGTGGCGTGTGAGCGTGTGAACACGTCGAATTGCGTGTGTCACACTCTCAATGCGTGAGACTTGAGAGCCCTGCCGTATTGTAACTCTAAAGTTTCATTCAAACTGCAAGCAGCTTCTTGATATTATAAGTGCTTCTAGAATTCAATGTAAATTAATACAACACAATCAATTCCACAAAGAAATATATTTATTCACACGATAGTATGCCCAAAATTTCACATTTTCTTGGCAGTCAGTAATTTCAGTCAGGTCAGTGATTATTTTCTAACTGAAAAGGAACCAGAATATGAATCTAAAATTCATGTTTTTATTAAGATATTAGAAACATAAAGATATTGATATACAAGACCAACAATAAGTACATAGATAAATAGGAATAGAACAGTAATAGGATAATAATTGGAATAGAACAGTTATTAACACTAGATGGTAATAAAAATATTTATTAATATTAAAGTAAGTAAAGCTAACCCAATATTCTCATACGTTGAAGCCACTCCTCTTTTGTAACTGGCTCTGTGTTTGGACAATATAACTTGCCTTTTTTACTGACTGTGACTGTTTCCACGGTGCGAAACTGCTCACATTTATGACATATATTTGAGGTCACAGTCAAGCCTGACAAAAACAATGGAATGGACATATTTTTAGGTATTTATATTTTCTAATACACTAAATACCAACAAAAGCAGAAGTATTTCCTCAGACATAAGTGAATAGGCAAATATTATTACTTGCATGTGAGGATAACTCTAAACTCTGATCGATGGGCCCGGTCCAACTGCTGAAGCACAGCATGACCCCCTGGATCTACATCTGGTGCAAATGAGGGTTTTCATGATCACGTGGCATCCAAACCAGCAGCCGCTGGGCAAAGAAGCGGTCTGGTGTTGGAGCCTGGTGGTACAAGGTAGCTGGTGGTGGGGGGTGGTCCCACAGGTCTCGGCGGACTTTCAGTTCCAGCTTCCCTTTTGCACCCACCATAAAAAGTGTTTCTGCCGCCCACTTGCGGCCCTGCTGTGGGATGGTCTGTGGCCATAGTAACGGAAGGTCCGCTGGTTCTGGCTATATTGAGAAAAAAGGTATAAGAAACAAAGAAAACATTGATTGATAATGGCATGTGCATTTTTCAGCGCATCTTACCATTGTTTGTGTTGTAGAAAGAAGGAAGAGGAGGGTTTGATTAAGGTCTGTTGGCAGACGAGGTCTGCGGAACAGCGGGCGGGCATGAGACTGTTACAGGGATATGTGTCTATGGAACCTGTGAAGTCTCTAAATGAAAGAATATTATTATTACGTTTTAGTGAAATAAAGTTGTATAATTATGACAATTTAATTTACATGTACTTAATTTTCAGTTAAATAAAATGATATTATTACCTGAGGGAGTTTCCTCTGCAGACAAATTTGGCTTGACCACATGTGAGCCCCCAAATCTCTGCTTTTCAAACTGTTAACAAAAGGGTCATTGTCAGTCAGATTTATGGGTCTAAATCCTGCACCACTGCTGCAGATATGTATGTGTATGTATGTATGTATGTATGTATGTATGAGTGTGTGTATGTATGTATGTGTGTGTGTATGAGTGTGTGTATGTATGTGTGTGTGTATGTGTGTATGTATGTGTGTGTGTGTGTGTGTGTGTGTATGTATGTGTGTATGTATGTATGTACAGGGCTCTCAAGTTTTGAGCGGGGTCGTGCGTGTGACTGTAATTTCCGAGGACCGGGGGGGGGGTGCGAGTGAACAATTTTTGTCGCTTGAATTGCGTGAGAAATGCCGTGTGAGCGTGTGAACACGTCGAATTGCGTGTTGAGAGCCCTGTTTGTCTAAAGACCAAACTTTAACTACAAAGCAACTAATGAGAGTTCTATAAATGAAGTTATTACCTGATGGTTCTCAGTTTGTTTTATCATCACCGCACTTTGTCAGTGCGCGCTGAGAGGGGCGGGGAGGAGGGAGCGGGACATTTTTAACGGATTCATGTAAGAGTCTGGTTAATGCACCGGGCCCGCGTCTCACCGCGTCTCATCGCGTCTCACCGCGTCTCACCGCGTCTCACCGCGTCTCACCGCGACTCACCATGGGCAGTTCGGCTCTGGGCCGCGCGTATTCCGCGCGTAAGCTGTCGGGGGGGACACGTTACGCACAGACGGAGACACCGGGACCGGAGTCGGTGCGTCTCAGAGGAGACGTGGCACCGGGACTGAGGCTCAGGACGTGCCCGGGGGACGGCGAGCAGACGCGCCGTCCCCCCCTCCCCCTGTTCCCCCTGCTCGGGGGAGCAGGGGGAGGGGGCGGCGCTGAAAACGCACGGAGCCTGCATAAACTAAGCCACACAGACCGATTTTCTGGGCACAAAAAAAAAAAAACAACACTAATCAGCGTGAGAAATGCCATGTGTGGCGTGTGCGCGTGTGAACACGTCGAATTGCGTGTGTCACACTCTCAATGCGTGAGCCTTGAGAGCCCTGGTATGTATGTATGTATGTATGTGTGTATGTGTGTCACGGGTTCGTTTGGACAAGATACGAGAGGGGGAAAAAATGATGGCACAGTCGAATACTGGCTTACGTGTATTCCCTTTTTATTTGCACCACAATCCAGTGTAAACAGTGCAAATATTTACAGTGAAAAACAAGTCCCAAAAACAGTAGTATTTACAAAAGGTATTTACAGACGTTATCACAGCAGCTAGCATCCACATAGTCAGGCCAAGGACCAACCCCAAACTGAGCAAAGCTCCCCCCTTATATACCCCCTTAGCCCCTCCCCTTGGGCTAACCAATTAACACAATAAAGATTTAAGGGTGGAACAAAGGTAAAACAATACCCACAATGATAAAACCCCTAAAGTTCCACACAATAAAGAAAACCCCTCAATAACCCCCCATATGGCATGATTTATTAACTAAGAAACTTAGGAAAACAAAATAAACCCACAAATTAACATAAATGGTTCAGTCCAGGTCATGTGGCCCCCCCTTAGCGCGCCACTATGCACTATTTAGCGGAGGACCAGGAAGCGCCCCGGTTTGGCCCCCTGAGCCGGCGAACGGCACAGAGACACGGAAGGTAGGAGGAGAGCATGTGGCTCCCTAGGCGTCCAAGTGTGCACCCTCGTACGCCCCAGGGAGGGAAACAGAGTCCAGATCACGGGGAACAGTTTATAGGCAGGGAACAGTTGAATCAGAGTCTGATTACGCAAACCCAGGGAAAGTGCTCCGTGCTCTGCCGTCTAGGCGCGCGCTGGGGCCAGTGAGAGAAAGGGGCGCGGGTCGGGGAATGACGGACAGCTACAGGCGCTCCGTCACATTATCCCCCTCCTCCCCGAGGTTGACGATGTGCGGCAACCTGGAGAGATAGTCTGCCACCACGTTGGTGTTGCCAGCTCGATGGCGGATCTGGAAGTGGAATGGCTGAAGGGAGAGGTACCAGCGGGTGAGACGACTGTTGTGGTCTTTCATAGAGTTCATCCAGACCAGCGCGCGATGGTCAGTCTCTAAGATGAACTCCCGCCCCAGCAAGTAGTACCGCAGGCTCTCCAGGGCCCACTTGATGGCCAGGCCCTCCTTCTCCACAGTGGAGTACCTGGTCTCCCGTGGCAACAGCTTGCGGCTCAGGTACAGCACCGGTAGTTCCTCTCCAGGTTCGCCTTGGGCCAGGACTGCCCCCAGTCCCACTGCGGAGGCATCCGTCTGGACCAAAAACGGCTGGCTGAAGTCTGGACTCCTCAGCACCGGCGACGAGCACAAGCGGTCCTTGAGGGTCTGGAAGGCCGTCTGGCAGTCCTCATCCCAGGAGACGGGATTTCGCCGGTCCTTTGCCGTCAGGGCTGTAAGCGGGGCCGCAATGGTGGCAAACTGCGGGACGAACCTCCAGTACCAGCCGGCCAAGCCCAAGAAGGACCTCACCTCCTTCTTTGTGCGAGGGCGTGGGCAGCTTCGGATGGCCTCGACCTTGTCCACCTGTGGCCGGACCTCACCTCCTCCCAGACGATAGCCCAGGTACTTCACCTCCTCCTTGGCCCACTGACATTTCGCAGGGTTTAATGTCAGTCCTGCCTGCTGGATCTGGCCAAGGACTCGCTCAAGATGATGCAGGTGCTGCTCCCAGGTGTTGCTAAAGATGACCACATCGTCCAGGTAGGCAGCACTGCAGTCTCCACACCCCTGTAAAACACGGTCCATTAGTCTCTGGAAAGTCGCGGGTGCTCCATGGAGACCAAAGGGCATCACTGTAAACTGGAAGAGGCCGGCAGGGGTCTGGAAGGCCGTGTAAGGGCGACTGGACTCCTCCAGAGGTACCTGCCAGTAGCCCTTGCAGAGGTCAAGGGTGGTGATGAACCTGGCCTGACCGATCTTCTCCAGTAGGTCGTCCATCCGGGACATCGGGTAGGCATCAAACTCCGACATGGCGTTGAGCTTCCTAAAGTCGATGCAGATGCGGAGCGAGCCATCCTTCTTCACCACGATGACCACCGGGCTGCACCACTCCGACTGAGACGGCTCGATCACCCCCAAGCGCTGCATCTCCTCCACCTCCTTCAGGAGCTGTGCCACCAGATGTTGTGGAACCCGATAGGACCTCTGACGTATGGGGCCCTTGTCCTTTAAACGGATGACGTGCTCGACCAGGACAGTCCTTCCCGGGTTGGCAGCGAACAGCTTGGAGACCTTCTGGAAAATCTGGCTCAGCTGGCTGGACTGGATGGCGGAGAGGTGGTCAAGGGCTGGTTCATCAGGCCGGCAGGGGTCGGGTAGAGTTGACGCCTCCTCTCCTTCGCTGTCTACCTCTGTCACCAGCAGGGACGCCACAGGTACTGGAGCCGGAGCCTCCTTCCACTCCTTCAGCAGATTGATGTGGTAGGTCTGCTTTGCCTTCTTCTTGTCTGGGTGGTGAATCTCATAAGTTACAGGGCCCATCTTCCGGAGAACTGTGTAGGGGCCCTGCCACTTGGCAAGCAGCTTGCTGGTGGAGGACGGCAGGAGGAGCAGGACCTTCTGGCCAGGTTGAAGCTCTCTGGATCTGGCCTGTTGGTCGTACCACGCCTTCTGGGACTGCTGGGCGTCGTGTAGGTTGACCTCGGCTTCCTCCCGGTATTTGGTCAGGCGGTCCCTCATCTCCAGCACGAACTGGACCACACTGCGATCACTGGCGGTGGTTGTGGGAGGCTCCCAGGCCTTCCGCAGCAGGTCCAATGGCCCCTGAACGTCCCAGCCATACAGCAACTCGAACGGGGAGAAGCCAGTGGACGCCTGAGGAACCTCCCGGTAGGCAAAGAGCAGGAAGGGCAGCCACTGGTCCCAATCTCGTCCGGTGTCAGCCACGAACTTCTGCAGCATCCTCTTTAGGGTCTGGTTGAACCGCTCGACCAAGCCATCCGTCTGGGGGTGGTAGGGAGTGGTCTTGATGGCAGAGATTCCCAGCTGTCGGTGGAAGAGCTGCAGAAGCCGGGAGGTGAAGTTGGTCCCCTGGTCCGTAACGATCTCGTCCGGAACACCAACCCTGGAAAACAACTGCACCAAACAACGCAGCACCGCAGGGGCAGTGACGGTGCGCAAGGGAAACGCCTCGGGGAACCGGGTGGCATAGTCACACAGCACCAGGATGTACTGGTGCCCACCACTACTCCGTACCAATGGGCCAACAATGTCCATGGCTATACGTCGGAATGGGGTGGAGATTATGGGCAGCGGTTGGAGATAGGCCTGATTTGCGGACATAGGATGTTTTCTGGCAGGTGGGACAGGTTTTACAAAAGTTCTGTATGTCTGTGTACATGGAGGGCCAATGAAACCTAGAGGCTATACGGGAATAAGTCTTTTGGCGACCCAGATGACCAGCCCAAGGCAATGTGTGTGCCAGGTGCATAATCAGTGGTCGACACGACATGGGAACCACGAGGCGTTTAGCACCGTCAGCCACTGCATACAATATTTCATTTTCCATGATATAGCACTCCCCCACTCGTTTTGCCATATCCAGCCCCCCATCCACTCGAGCAAATGCTGGCTTTAATGTCTCGTCCTGCCTTTGCAGAGCCCCAATGTCCTCAGGCACCTCCCACATCAGCCCCACCCTAAAGTCTGGCTCCCTTGACTTCAGCCCCTTTTCAAAACGCCGCTGGCGGCGTGACTTCCTGGGACCCTTTGTGCCCCCTTCAAACAACGCCTTGTCCAGGGTAGCAAAGGGTTCAGGACCGGGACCCTGCTCCTGCCGCGATGTCACCCCCGCCCTGGCCTGGGCGCGGGTGATCACAGGGCCTGAAAATCCCTCCCCATAGTCACTGTCTTTACCCCCCTCTGCCTGCAGTACATCGAGGAGCACCGGTAGATCCCACCCCAGGACGGCAGCTACCGGTAACTTTTCTACCACCCCCACAGACAACAAATAGCTTTGCTCATCCACAGTCACAGTCAAATCAGCAGTAGGGTAGGAATGTCTGTCACCATGTACACACATAATGGTTTCCTGCTTTCCTGTTATAATCCTGTTTCCTGTTATAATCCAAAATGCCCGTTGGCACAATGTCCCGTCGGACCAGAGTCACAGGGCTACCCGAGTCAATGAGGGCCGTCACAGGCTCACCATTAATAGCCACCTCTTTATAACACTGCCGCCTCCCCACAGTATTTACATCCTCAGCACGTGGAGTGTAGCATGCACCGGTAAGTTTGGCTTTTTTGATGGGGCATAGGGAAGCTTTGTGACCTGCCTGCTGACAGTAAAAACAAATTAGCTCCTTACCGGGACCACACTGGTTGAGGACAGGGCTGGGATCTCCGGGCGGATGGGGGTTGGCTCTGGTTGCTGGTCTGGGCTGTGAAGAATGCTGCCGACCAGGGACACCTTGGTAAGCAGCTGGGCCTCCCCTCCGCGCATTGAGATACTGCAGTGCCAGCTTAGCTGCAGCTAACCCCTCCTTTGGCTCGTGCTCCTTCACCCAGGTGCAGATATCTGCCGGGAAGACGCGCAAAAGTTGTTCCAGGATGATCTGCTCCCCGATCTGCTCCTTGGCGTGCTGCTCCGGACGGATCCATCGCCGGTAGAGACCCTTTAAACGATGGTAGGTCTCCGTTGGGTTCTCTCACCTGGAGAGAACCCAACGGAGACCTACCATCGAATTGCTGTGGCTCGGAACTGCCGCCGATAAGTCTCTGGTGAGACGTCAAACTTTATCAAGAGCGCCTCCTTCAGGTCCGGGTAGGAATGTGCCAATTCCTCATCCATTGCCGTGTACGCCTCTAGGGCCTTCCCAGTGAGTAGAGGCACTAAGCGACATGCCCACTCACCCTCCAGCCAACCCCAAGTTCTGGCAATACGCTCAAAGCGCAGCAGGTAATTTTCAATGTCTTCACCTGCCAGATACTGTGGGATTTTGGGGTCCCCATATAGTCTGTCAGTTCTGGGATGTTCTGTGTCATTACTTACATTTGTCCTTGGCCTAACCATGGGCGAATTGCGGCGCTGCCGGCAGTGGCGGTTCTTGGGGGGGGCGAGTGGGGCAATTGCCCAGGGCGCAACTTCGTGAGGGGCGCCGTGCCGAGCGCTTGAAAAAAAAAAAAAAAAATCTATCATATCACTGTGTAGGAAAGTGGCAAATTGGCGCCCCCTCTGGCTGCACGTGCAATAAACTCCCTTCCACGCGAGCCAATGCACAGCGCACTGCGCTGAGCACAGAGACTTACTGGCGCCTGCACACTGGCGCGAGCGGAAAAGGAAGAGAGAAAGAAAGAGAAGAGAGAGGATTCACCCCCTCCTCTCTGCGGCTATTACATCATGCGCGCTTGCGCAGTAGCTCTCATCTCGGCGCCTCGGAGGAGGAGGCATCTTAAACTGACAACGAGTCTCATTCTGACAGTACCCCGAGTTGCTACCAAGAATAGGAGCTATCATGGACAGAAAGAGGTCAAAGCCGTCAGGTGCCCAATTTAGAAAAAAAAGAAAAGAAGAAGAGGAGAAACGAGCAAAAGATAAAGGTATGCAACTATGTTCTCTCTGCATGATTACATTATCCATGCCATGAATGAAAGGCTACTGTTAGTCATGGTATAACGCTTACGTGTGTTAGCCTTCTAGCTCTGATGCTTGCTATACTTAAAGGGATATTCCAGGATTTTTGACATGGGGGCTCTTTTCCGAGTTAGCCAGAGTGCTGCAGAGATGTGGAGACACTTTTTAGCGAATTTCATGCAGTTCTTCCAGCTGCAGAGTTTTCAGTTGCTAGGCTAGCGCAAGTCAATGGTAAATGGTAGCCTGATTTTAATCAGGCTCAGTTATTATTCGTTTCCATAATTTGGGTAAACGTTGAGCCCTGTAATTAGCTAACAAAATGTTATTATGGTAGTTTCAATATTTACAATTTCCTGCAACTCATAGTTCGCATAGTTTAACTATAGTTTAGCATAGTAATCCAGTCATAACTGAACGTGTAACTAGCATAGAATTCGAGGCAGTAACCAAGAGCTAATTGTTCTCCCTAAAATATAGATTAATATAGCGTCTAATTACAGACATTTGGCATCCAAGGGCATGTTAATATAAAATTGCAATTTATGGATGTTTTGTATAAGATAGTGTAGTAATAGTAATATAATAGTGTAGCCAACAGTATTTGGATGTTAATTTCCATTGCAATTTTAGGAGCTCTTCTAAAATATTTTGGAGCATCCTCTGCCTCTGCCACTGGGCAGGATGAACCACCTACCTCCCCCGCTCAGGATGAGGAGCTGCCATCTACCTCATCAGCTGTACAGGCCTCAATGGTCTCAGCCCTTCAGGGTGAGCTACCATCTATGTCCTCAACTGATATTGAGGATGAAGACCCCTTTGCCTCTGCTTTTACCCAGCATGAGCCTTCAGGTTAGTTTGTGTGTGTGTGTGTGTGTGTGTGTGTGTGTGAGTGAAATGGGTATTGCAATTTGATGTAATTTTAATATTTCTGATAATTTCTGAGTAGGCCTATGTGTTATGTTACACTGCTATGTGCTTTGAGTAATGTGCCAATATGTTCTCTGACAGAAATGCCTGGAGCTACACCCCCACACAGCCCCACTGCTCAGGATGAGCCTCTGCCAACTGACCCTGCTAAATGGCCCTCACCTCTGACTGGCAGGATGCGTACTGAGCTGATTTGCAGAGGACCAAGTAAGTTGCCACCTGACTTTGTTTTTCCGAGGAATGAGAGTGATGGGAGAAGTTGCCACCACCAATATTTTAAGAAAACTTTAGTTAGTGGTGAAAAGATGGCAAGAAGTTGGCTGATATATTCCATGGAGAACAACAGCCTCTTTTGCTTCTGCTGCAAATTGTTTTCCAAGAAGAACATTAATTTCACTACCTCAGGCGTTTCAAATTGGAAACATGCAAGCACTTCCCTCACATCACACGAAAACGGCCCAGAACACCTGAACTGCATGAAAGCATGGAAGGAATTGGCAGTGAGGTTAAAAAGTGGAGAAACGATTGACAAGCACGAGATGGCACTTGTGGAGGCTGAGAGGGTGAGATGGAGAGCAGTGCTGACACGTCTCGCTGCTATTGTGCAGTCACTGGCAGTTCGAAATTTGGCTCTAAGGGGACACACAGAGACACTGTTCACACCATCAAATGGGAATTTTCTGAAGGAGGTCGAGCTTATGGCCAAATTTGATCCCATTATGAAGGATCACCTTAGCCGTGTTGAAAGAGGAACAGCACGTCACAACAGCTACCTAGGCCATCATGTGCAGAATGAGTTGATTGATTTGTTGAGCAGCAAAATCATATCTGCTATAGTGGCTGACATCAAACAGGCAAAGTTTTTTTCAATAATTCTGGACTGCACCCCAGATATAAGCCACATAGAACAGTTGTCGGTGGTCATTAGAGTGGTGTCACTGATGGAGAAACCCCATATTAGGGAACATTTTCTGGGATTTTTGGAGGCAGAGGAGTCTACAGGCCAGCACTTGGCATCTATGATCCTGACAAGACTTGAGGAGTTGGGAATTCCTTTTGAAGACTGCAGAGGACAGTCATATGATAACGGGGCAAACATGAGAGGAAAAAGTAAGGGTGTTCAAGCCAGGCTCTTAAAAAAGAATCCCCGAGCTCTGTTTGTGCCATGTGGGACGCATACATTGAATTTGGTGGTGTGTGATGCTGCTAAGGGATCTGTCGATGCTATGAGCTACTTTGGTATCCTGCAAAAGCTTTACACTTTATTTTCAGCCTCCACCCAAAGATGGGCCATATTGAAGAAACATGTGAGCATCACCTTAAAGATGTGGGCAGAAACAAGGTGGGAGAGCATGATTAAGAGTGTTGAGCCCATGAGGTACCAGGGAGCTGCTGTGAGAGAGGCTTTAATTGAACTGAGAGACAACACCAAAGACCCTGCTATAAAGGCTGAGGCCCAGTCTTTGTCTGAGGAGGTGGGGTCATACCGTTTCAGCATATGCACAGTTGTTTGGTATGACATGCTATCTGCAATACAGCATGTCAGCAAACTCATGCAGTCTCCAAACATGGATGTGGACCTAGCTGTGAGTCTTTTGAAGAAGACTGAGCAAGGTCTCCAGAGCTACAGGGCAGGTGGCTTTGTGACTGCACAGATGGCAGCCAAAGATATTTGTGAAGACATGAATGTGGAGGCTGTTTTGAAGCAAAAAAGGCTGAGGACCACAAAGCGCCACTTCACATATGAATCCCATGATGAGCCTTTCACTGATGCACTTGTGAAGTTGGAGGTTGGATTTTTCAATGTTGTCGTTGATGCAGCCACGTCAGCCATCAAGGAGAGGTTTTCCACATTGGAAAATGTGGGAAACACATTTGGGGTTTTGACCAAATTCCCAAGCCTTGCAGATGAGGAGCTGGCAGACCAATGTAAGGCACTAGGCACCACACTGCACTTTGAAGGGCACTCTGATTTGGACAGTAGAGCGCTTGTGCAGGAACTCAAAAACTTCCCTGACCTCCCTTCAAAAACACTGAGCCTTCTTGAGCTCATCACTTTTATCCACGATAAGGATTTGTCAGAGATCTACCCCAACTTTTGGACTGCTCTCAGAATTGCATTTACTCTGCCAGTCACTGTGGCTCAAGCTGAGAGGAGCTTCTCAAAACTCAAGCTAATCAAGTCATACCTGAGGTCAACCATGTCTCAGGAACGACTCACTGGCCTTGCTGTCATCAGTATCAATTACGTAATAGGGGAGCAGATTTCATATGATGACATTATTGATGATTTTGCATCAAGGAAAGCTAGAAAGGTCAGGTTTTAGATTTAGTTTGTGTTTTCTGTAGTGCAATACTGTAGTAGTAGTTAGTTTTTTTTAGTGTTATTAGTGTGTGCTATTGTTATCTGGTGTTGTTTACATGTTATATTTATATATCTGATTGTGTATATTTTTGCCACTTTCATATGTAGAGTTTATTGTATTTTTTGTATTCATTGTGGTTTTTGAATATTATTTTTTATTTATGTTATTTAAGTTATGATAATATTTATATTTATGATTATATTTTTTTGAAAGTTGTGATAATGAGAACCACTCTATAGTGATAATAAAACATGGCTGCTTGTGGTAAATGTGTTTTTTTTTCATTCCTTGTGGGTGGGTGGGGGGGGGGGGGGGGGGGCGCTCGGACGGGGTCTCGCCCAGGGAGTAATTCAATGTAGAACCGCCACTGGCTGCCGGGGAGCTGGTGTAGGCAGGTCCAGTCTAAGGCTCACCGTCGAGCCCTCAGATGGTGACACAATGCTGGCCGGTGGAGAGCTAGGTACAGCTGGGCCCCGCTCTGTCTCCAGCTGCACCAGTTGTGGAGGTGGCAGTGAGGCTCGGAGACCTCTCAACTCTGCCAGCAACCCCTCCTCTCTCCTCTGCTGTCCCTCCAGGAAGGTCCGCATAAACGCCAACAGCTCCTCTCTTGCTCTTAACGGTGCCTGTGGGACTGGAGCAGCAGCACCCGCTTCGTCCTCTTCCTCCGTAGCCCAGGCTCCATCATCCTGCGCCATCTCCTGCTTTTGGGACCGCAATCCTGCCCATTTCCCAGGGAACATAGTGCGCCTCTGTCGACTGGCCATCCCACTTCTGACACCAAATGTCACGGGTAGTGATGTTACGAGATGGGCCGAGGCTGCGAAGCGTGTGCCGAGTAATGAAGGGGGCATGTCCGCGAAGCGCAATTCGAGGCTCGCTTCATTTGGGGGAGGAGCCAAAATGATGACGTTCGAAGCCTCGCTGCCCGGCTGTACCACGTGACTACTTCGGGAAGCGGTTCAGATTCTGCCGCAAGATTTTCCAGCTGTATAAACCCCTCAGGCTCCATTCAAAATGTGGGGATTTGAAGGAGAGCTGCATCAGTTGAGAGTTTGGATAGAGTTTGGAGAGTCTAGATACTAGAGTTTCATAGCGTTATATAGTTTATATAGTTTGGAGATAGTTTGGAGAGAGTTTGGAAAGTTTAGGAAGAGAGATCTAGGAGAGTGAGGAGAGTAGGATAGGTGATAGGATGGAGCCAGTGAGGAAGAGGAGGTCTTCCCCTGTGTGGGAACACTTTGATCTGAAACCAAACCAAAACCTGTTGAGAAACTCTTGTTTCTGAATAAAAATGAATAAAAAAAAATTCCCCTGTCCTGTACATCATTGTCCAAGTTACACAACCATAATCTGTGTCCTGTTCCTAGTTCCACAAGCACTTTCACTCCTCTGCCCGATTATGCCCTTGCCATTTTCAGAAAAACAGCCTAACATTTCATTTCATTTTATTTTATTTATTTAACAGGACAATGTACAGCCACATAATGCCAAAGGCAGAGATGCTTGTATCAGATTATACCTTGAAATCTATATATGATCATTTTGGGAAAATTTACACACACAGAATACATCCAAAATGTATTATACACATATGAGATAATATATGTATAGAAATTATTTGGTCAGTATATAATAGTCATTCCCAACAGACACAAAAATTCAATGCGTCACACATTGTGGTTCAGATACAGCTGCCTGTGATTACACACTTGGCCAATAGGTGGTTTCGTGCGCACATGAAGCTTCGAGAAATGAACCTTTTCTCGAACCAATTGGCTCAAGTGGTTCAATGCCTCATGAGGCTTCATCTCACCATCACTAGTCACGGGTTCGTTTGGACAAGATACGAGAGGGGGAAAAAAATGATGGCACAGTCGAATACTGGCTTACGTGTATTCTCTTTTTATTTGCACCACAATCCAGTGTAAACAGTGCAAATATTTACAGTGAAAAACAAGTCCCAAAAACAGTAGTATTTACAAAAGGTATTTACAGACGTTATCACAGCAGCTAGCATCCACATAGTCAGGCCAAGGACCAACCCCAAACTGAGCAAAGCTCCCCCCTTATATACCCCCTTAGCCCCTCCCCTTGGGCTAACCAATTAACACAATAAAGATTTAAGGGTGGAACAAAGGTAAAACAATACCCACAATGATAAAACCCCTAAAGTTCCACACAATAAAGAAAACCCCTCAATAACCCCCCATATGGCATGATTTATTAACTAAGAAACTTAGGAAAACAAAATAAACCCACAAATTAACATAAATGGTTTAGTCCAGGTCATGTGGCCCCCCCTTAGCGCACCACTATGCACTATTTAGCGGAGGACCAGGAAGCGCCCCGGTTTGGCCCCCTGAGCCGGCGCACAGCACAGAGACACGGAAGGTAGGAGGAGAGCATGTGGCTCCCTAGGCGTCCAAGTGTGCACCCTCGTACGCCCCAGGGAGGGAAACAGAGTCCAGATCACGGGGAACAGTTTATAGGCAGGGAACAGTTGAATCAGAGTCTGATTACGCAAACCCAGGGAAAGTGCTCCGTGCTCTGCCGTCTAGGCGCGCGCTGGGGCCAGTGAGAGAAAGGGGCGCGGGTCGGGGAATGACGGATGTTACAATGTATGTGTTCTACCCGGTGCGGTTAGACAGGTGCACCAAGGTGTAATGCAGGCACTCAAGTTTCGGTAAAGCTGATGAACATACCTCCGTGTGCGAGTCTTCATTTAAATATAATATCTAACATAAAACATGGTGGCAGCGGTGTTAGCGAACTCATAGACGCTAACAGATGTCGAATGACGAAGGTGAGGTGAAAGAAGAAGCGGAGGAGAGCGTAAACGAACGTAAAAAGACAATGGATGCATTCGGTCTGAAACCTCCCGCCACTTTGGATTGGCATTCCACCTGCCTGGCGAAAACATGGAAGACGTGGAAAGATGAGTTTTCATTGTATGTGGACATAACTTTAGCGGAGTCAGACGACAAGACAAAGGTAAAAGTGTTCAAATACTTGATTGGAGAAACCGGCAGGGAACTGGGGAAAACCTTGTGGACTACACTCACACCGGAAGAGCAAAGGGAGGAAACTTTAGCCAAGTTGATAGCGTTGTTCGACAAACACTGTAATCCTAAACCAAATGAAACTGTTGAGAGGTACAGGTTTTTCTCCAGAAACCAGAACGCTAATGAAACGATTGACAAGTACGTTACTGACTTAAGAGTACTTGCGGACACTTGCAACTTTGGGACCGCAAAAGACTCATTGATAAGAGATAAAATTGTGTGCGGAATCCACGATTCGCATGTGAGAGAGCGCTTGCTGCGCGAGGCAGATCTGACGTTGGAAAGAAGCATCGAAATATGCAGAGCAGTGGATCTATCGAAGGAAAATGTGAAAACAATCGAGGGACAAGTAGGCGAAGAGGTGCATGCAGTTAAAAAAATGACTGAAGCGCAGGGGGCGAGGCCGAGAATAATTAAGAACTGCAGGTACTGTGGTAAACAACATGAGTGGAAAAAAGAGAGCTGTCCTGCTTATGGGAAAGTCTGCAGCAAATGCAAGAAAAACAACCACTTTGCTTCCAAATGCAAAACGTCAGATACACAAACTAAACGAATACACAGTGTGGCAGAAACCGAGGAGGAGTATGAGGAAATCATGAGCCTTCACGCAGAGGGACAGGCGAACGCGCAGGGGAGACAACTGTTTGCGACCATGCTGCTGGGGGATAGGTCAGTAAAGTTTCAATTGGACTGTGGGGCGAGCTGCAATATTCTTCCAATTCATCTGCTGAATCCCGACACGAAATTGGAGCAGACCCAACAGGTCCTTGTCATGTACAATAAAAGCACTCTGAAGCCTTTGGGCAAATGCAGGATTAAAATAAGAAATCCGAGAAACAGGAAACTGTACAAACTTGAATTCATAGTGATTGACGATCAGTCATCTGTGCCTTTGCTGGGGAACAGGGCAGTGCAGGGCATGGATCTAGTGAGGATACAAAGAGAAAATATCATGGCCATTGATGACATCGTTCAACAAGCAGAGAGCAAAGGACAAACACTGGAGAAAGAGCAGATCAGGGAGCAATACCCACAGGTGTTTGAGGGTGATGGCTGTTTGTCTGGGACATATGAGCTCGAAGTGGATCCAAACATAGCACCAGTGAAACTGCCAAAGCGGAGAGTTCCAGTGGCTCTGATGAACCCGCTAAAGCAGGAACTGACAAGCCTGGTGGCAAGAGAAATAATTACACCTGTTGAAAAGAGCACAGATTGGATCAGTAACATGGTCCTGGTTAGGAAACCATCAGGAAAGCTGAGGATCTGTATTGATCCCAAACCTCTAAACAGAGCACTGAAAAGACAGCACTTTCCACTACCAACTATTGAGGATGTCCTGCCAGACCTGGCAAATGCCAGGGTATTCACGGTGTGTGATGTAAAAAATGGATTCTGGCATGTGAAACTGACAGAGCGCTCCAGCTACATGACAACATTTGCGACGCCATTCGGAAGGTTCAGGTGGAGGAGAATGCCAATGGGGATCAGCCCAGCTCCTGAGGTGTTTCAGCACAGGCTGACACAGGCGCTTGAGGGGCTACCAGGGGTACGCATTATAGCTGACGATATCCTGATCATTGGCGAAGGAGAAGATCAGGACATGGCAGTAAGAGACCATGACGAGAAACTGAAAAAACTCCTTGAGCGATGCAGAACATGCAACATCAAACTGAATTTTGACAAACTGAAGCTGAGGCAGAAGGAGGTGCCGTACATAGGTCACAGGCTGACATCTCAGGGCTTGAAAATTGACCCGGAGAAGGTACGCGCCGTACAGGAAATGCCTAGACCCACCGACATCAAGGGCCTACAGAGATTGCTCGGAATGGTGAACTATCTTGCAAAATTCTGCCCACACCTATCGGATAGCTGTGAGGTCCTGAGGCAACTGACACACAAGGATGTGATCTGGGAATGGACTGACATACAGGAATCTGCCTTTGGGACAATAAAAGAGATGATAGCCACAGCACCAGTATTGAAGTATTACAATCCTACGGAGGAACTCACTCTCCAATGTGATTCATCCGAAACTGGGCTGGGCGCAGCACTTCTGCAGGTAGGCCAACCTATAGCGTATGCCAGTAGGGCACTCACCTCTACAGAGAGAGGATATGCACAAATAGAAAAGGAGTGCCTCGCCATTCTATTTGGTATGGAAAAATTTCACCAATACACATATGGCAGAAAGGTAGTGGTACACTCTGACCATAAACCACTCGAAACCATCACACAGAAGCCTTTGCTTAGTGCCCCAAAGAGGCTACAAAGAATGCTATTGAGGCTTCAGAAATATGACATAGATGTAGTGTTTGTTCCAGGCAGGCTGATGCTTGTTGCAGATACACTGAGCAGAGCATACCTACCGGAATATGCAGCTGAGGGTTCTGTTGAAGCTGAAATTGAAACTGTTAATATGATTAATTACTTACCCATTTCAGAGGAGAGACGACAGAAAATCCAAGGGGAGACGGAACGGGACCAGGCTCTCCAGGTGCTGAAACAGAGAATACTGAAAGGATGGCCAGAGGATAAAGGACAGGTTGAGCTCGAGGTGAGGCCGTATTTTTCCATGCGAGATGAGCTAACTGTACAGAACAATGTCATCTTTAGGGGAGAGAGGGCTGTCGTCCCAACAGCTCTAAGACAAGAAATTATGGAAAAGATTCATGCCTCACATTTAGGGATTGAAAACTGCATCAGAAGAGCAAGAGAATGTGTGTATTGGCCGGGTATGCATGAACAGCTTAAGACATATATTGGGAAGTGCCAAGTGTGCAGGGAAGTAGACACACGACAACAGAAAGAACCATTACAGAGCCACGACTTCCCATTGAGGCCATGGGCAAAGGTGGGCACAGACATTTTCACCTTTAATAATAAAGACTACTTGGTGACTGTGGACTATTTCTCGAATTTTTGGGAAGTTGATTATCTGCCCGATACCAAGTCCACCACAGTCATCCACAAATTAAAGGCACATTTCGCTCGCCATGGGGTGCCTGATGTGGTGTTTTCGGACAATGGCCCACAATATAGCTCACAGGAGTTTAAGAGATTCAGCCAGTCTTGGGAATTTGAACATGTAACATCATCGCCTACATATCCCCAAAGTAATGGAAAAGCAGAGTCTGCCGTCAAGACGGCCAAAAGATTAATGGGGAAAGCCCTGCAGGCAAAGTCGGACCCTTACTTAGCCATACTGGCTCATAGAAACACTCCTGCACAGGGTTTCCAGGCCAGTCCTGCTCAAAGACTGATGAGCCGAAGGACAAAGACATTACTGCCCATGTGTGAAAATCTGCTGAAACCTGCAATTGTGGACACTGATAACGCTGTGCAGGAAAATAAGCTCAGACAGGCCCGCTATTACAATAGAGGGGCTAAGGGACTACGGCCTCTGCAGAATGGAGAACAGGTGCGAGTACAGTCACAAGTGGCCGGACGTACTGGCTGGAAATCTGCATCGGTGGTACGACAGGACCAGAGTAGGTCCTATTCGGTGAAGCTGGATAATGGGACTGTGCTGAGACGCAACCGTAGACACCTGAGGCCAGCACCAGGGGTCTCACCATCAGCAGAGACGGTCAGCGGGGTCCCGCCCACCTCAGCCCCTAGTGGGGGTGATCACGTCACAGACACACCTCAACCCTGCTCACCAGCTGTGCCAGATCCCCAGATGGCCCAGACTGGCGTCACCACCACCAGATGTGGAAGGGTTGTGAGGAGGCCTGCACACCTCCGGGACTTTGTTTAAAGGGATATGCCACCCCCAGGTCAAATTTGGGCATCTCCCCAAAGTCCAGAGACTAAAATAAGTGGTGGAAAGCGTTTTCCTGCTCACCCAGCCATTGTCCGAGTCTGTCGCCACTGACCGCCGCCGTATCTGCAACTACTCCGCGTTAGACTGAAGTCTAACGTCGCCAACGAAAGATTTCGGCCAAAAGGAATTAATTTGCTCGATGCTTTTCCCAATTACTTTCTGTGTAGTGCGCATTCATATCGAGTGCAAATAAATGTGCAAATCAACACGGGGGGCTTGCCTTGGTCATTTTGGGTGGGAACTATTTTTCAGTGCGGAACAATAAAGCCGCAGCACAAAGCACGCAATCTAACAGGGGAATCCCAGCCCCCACCTTCCGTAAACAATCCCGGCCCACAACTTCCGTGAACAAAGTTTGAATGGTCAGTGTGTGGTTGGTTTGGAAGTTAGCGGTTTGGTTTTACTGAGCAAAGATGGTTAATACGTGTATAGCAAAGGGCTGCGAAAACATGCAGAAGAGATTCGGAACAACAATGTTCCACAGAATCCCGAAAGATGTGGAACGAAGAAGTCTTTGGCTGGCTGCCCTCGGAATTCCTTCCACAACACCGGTGGAGAAAATAAACCAGTACCGTGTTTGCGAGGAGCATTTCAAACCCGAGGACTACAATCAAACAATGACCCGCGCTTCGGGAAAGTTTGTTCTAAAACTAAAAAATACTGCTGTCCCATCTATTTTCGAAACGGAGGCTGAGCGGAGTGCATCTTCAATGGCTGTAAGTTATTGCCAAGTTTGCTAACTACGTTAGTTTTGTCTGGGAAGCATCGGCGTATTCAGCGTTGAAATTTCATCACATTACTGGTTCACTCTGGAGCTAACTAGCTAGTCACTAACTAGTGAACTAGTAATGTGATGAAGTTATAACAAAACTTGACGCGCTGATGCTTCTCATTTATACAGTAGTATAAGTTTACGTGTAAGCGTTGCCATTTCAGGGGGTTGTTTACACTTAGCATAATCGTTCTGTGGACTCAGCTGCATCTGCAGAGACCACATTCCACACATTCCAAAGCACAACCCCCCCTTACGCATAAAACAGTTTTTTGTCAGTGCTCATTCAAATAATACACAAATAAATGTTTATATGTTGTGTGGTATAGAAATTATAATTACGTATATGCATGCTCCTAAAATTTATTAATTCAATATTTCTTCAGGAGTAATAATTTCTTTACATTTTATCAGGGTGAGTTCAGTGATATACAGGAGGATGTGGCAGAAACGGCTGTAGCTGAGCATTCTTTTGCCGTATTTTCGGCTTTACCACAATCCACTCCTCAGAAGTTCAAGGTACCATTACCTGTCCAAGACCCGATCACAACGCACACCAGGTCACCGTACCAACTTGCTCCCACATGGACACAATTGCCGGTAAGCTAATGAATCTATTTTCATGCTGTTACAGTCACCATGCCATAGCTATTGAAAGTGTTGATATTGGATGCATCTGCTACTTTTGTAGGGCACATCATCTCAATCCATGGTGAGCACTGTCCACAGTCCAAGAAGAGGTCTACAATTTGATGTAAGTGGTAAACTTGGATGTTTTGTAGTTGTTGTTTGTTTACTAACATGTGGGGCCTGCCAACGTACTGCTGTATGGTTGTGCATGTATACTGCTTGACCAGTGCCTAAGGTGCCCTGTAGCAAAGCTCCTGGGGTGCGCCTGTAGCAGGCTGTCTGCTGCCCTCTCAGTGTGTTTTGTTTAGTGCTTCGAGTTTCACATTCACAATTGAAATTCAAATGCAGAGACCACTCTTTTTTGTGTAAATACACTTTGCATAAAAGACCGATTTAAATTTTTAGTATTATGCTGAAAAATTTATCTTTTACATTTCTTTGTCCACAACAGGAGCCATGTGATGCAGCTCTAGTCGACATGGATATAAGCGCCCTATCAGGCCTGGACATCAGTATGACCTCAGAGCCAGCTGCTGATCCAGCAGACACAAGTTTTGTCCCATACTCCACCCCCTCCTCCTCGACCACAGGAAGCTCTGCAAGCCTTTCTGAACAACCAGGAGGCTGTCATGAGAGAAAGTGGATTGTAAACGAGTCCAAGCTAATGGAACTATTTCAAAGATGTCCAAGTTGTGGAGCTCCTATGTGCGATCTGAACCTAAACAAAAAAGAAGTTGGCAGCCAAATAACTATAAAATGGGAGTGCAACAAAGGACACAGTGGGACATGGCAGTCATGTCCTGACACACGAGGAATGCCTGAGAATAATCTCCTTACAGCTGGTGCCACACTATTTACTGGTGCGACATACACGGACATTAATGACTGGGCTAAGCTTATGAATCTTCAGCTACCTAAAGACACAACTTATAACAGCATACAGTCTTCATATCTCATTCCAACCATTGAGGAAGTCTACAAGAAGCGTGAAAGCACTGTAAAAGCCAGACTCATCTGCCAGACTCTGGATGGTGAAGATGTGCACCTGTGTGGAGATGGGAGGAGCGACAGCCCAGGTCATTCATCTAAGTACACAACATATACTTTTATGGATGATGCTACCAAACTGATCGTTGGGTTCGATTTGATTCAGGTAAATAAACAAAATGCCATACATAAAAAACGGCAGACATAACGGAGACAACATCTGTACGAGTTTAACCTGTTATTTCTTTGTCTCCACCCTTGTAGGTGACCCAAGCTAAAAGTTCAGTCGCCATGGAACCAATGGGTTTCAAGCAAGGATTGGACAAGCTCTTAGATGAAGGCATTCCTGTGAAGGTCGTCACAACAGATAGACATCCCTCCATTAGGAAGATAATGCGAGAGGAATATCCACAAGTTACACACCAGTTTGATCCTTGGCATGTGGCAAAAGGTTAGTTTGTGAGGGCAGGGCACCGTTATTCTGAGCAGCATAACATCAGTAAGAATAAGCACTCTCTAATCGGCATTGTTTTCTAATTTTAGGAATAAAAAAGAAAATGGTTGTGGCCTCGAACAAGAGGAACTGCAAAGACCTTGCACCATGGACGAGAAGCGTGAGCAACCACATGTGGTGGAGCTGTAGCTCATGTCAAGGAGATGCAAAGGTACAAACATGCACTGAGTGTGGAAAGAGAAAGATGTAATTTTCTGAAATTATTTTTGAACATATAGAATGCATTTGAAACTGCTAGATAAACAATCACCACAGACAATTGACATCAATTAGTTTATGGCATGCAGGATTTTTAGCAGAATCATTTATTAATGGCCACAAAAGTTGGTGGAATTTGTTTCCAGTACAGCAAGAAATGCTCACATCTTCTGTGTCTGTTGCAGAACAAAACAAATTTACAACACACTTACATGATACAAACACCACAGATAAATGTCCAGCTATGAACGGGATTGGTTTAGAGTCCGAATGGCAATGGGAAAGAAACTGTTCATGTATCTGACAGATTTGGATGTGATGGACCTGTAGCGTCTCCCAGATGGCATGAGTTTGAACAGATTATTGGCAGGATGTGTGGGGTCTGAGGTGATTCTTTTGGCTCTCTGTGTGATGCGTCTGTGATAAAGTGTGTCTATGGAGGGGAGAATGTGACCAATGATTTTAGAGGATTTGTTTACAATACATTGAAGTTTGTAATGTGAATGTCCAAATTACCAAATATGCAAGGACTGTAACTGACCACAACGTTTTCTACATGTGATTCAATGTAATTTCAGGAATTACAAAGACGATGGATGTCCATCCTTCATCATATCCAGGGTATTCATCGATGGGAGGAACAAGGCACTGAACACAGATGCTACCACGGTGGCCTCTCAGCAGATGACCAGAGGATGAGGAAGTGGTTGACGCATGACTCACCAGCCTATAAAGCTCTGTATGAAATAGTCATGGACCCACGTCTTCTGAAGGATTTGACCCACATGACACTTTTCAAACACACAGGTACGAAACGCATGATTGTCAATCAAGAAACCATGGCACAGTTAAACAGTTCATATAGACCTAAATTACATTTTGCAATGTGTTCTAAATAGTGTTCTTTTAAACTAAATAATCAACTAAATATTGTACTTTTATTTGTGCTTTATCAGGACAACTTGAGGTGTTCCACAACTCATTACTGAAGTACTGCCCAAAGCGTCTACACTTTCCATATTCATCCATGCTGGCACGGACAATGTTGGCTGTAATGGACCACAACGAAAACCATGAAGATCCACGTGAACAGGCAACAACAGCAACTGGTAAGAACTACATTTATCCTAGAATTGCCTGTAGGTATCTTGTACTTTGTAGCCATAGCAATAACAGCACTGAAGTCATATTATTCGGGGGGGCAGCAATTATGTTTGCTCAAATTACCGCTGGTATAGTTATTACAGGAAAATATTCATTAAAAAAAAAGTAATACACCTGATTAATTTATTCCATCATGTAATTACAGGTGTCAAAAAAACTAATCTGGTGTACCAGAAGCAATCAGGGCACTGGATTGAAAGACCCATTTACACGGCCACCACCCAAAGTTTCAGGAATGAACTGATGCAGGAAACCATTGCAAGAAGGATGGACCCCACCATAAAATTCAAAGACCCTTCCTCACGCATTCAGGTCCCTGTATTGGCAGTAAACATTGGCCTTTTACCGAAACCCAGCAAGGAGGATGTCAGAAAGGACCGCACGTCCAGATTCAAGGTCAAGGATAAATAGCTCTAGAGTAAAATGAGTTTCAACATATGTAGAGGCCATTTTGGATTAGTGTCCTTACATAAACCACCTGCACTTTACTCTCTTGCACCTTACTGCATTCACACCTTACTACAACTACACCTTACATGCACCTTAAAAAATACATAAAATCAATGCACATTATGGTACAGTACAATACACTACTAATATAAAATACACACCAGTTGTTATCAACACTGCTGAATTATATTACACATCTCCACTTATCTACCTCACCAGTCACCAAGCTATATCCCACTACTTCTCTTCTACTGGAAGTCCTGACTGTCTGTGTGGAGTGTGATGAATTATGTAGAAGGTTTAGACAGTAAAAGTATCTAAGTCCAAGTAAATTTTTTTTCTAAAGAGAACATACCTCTATATTCCACAAGAGGAACAACACGTTTACAATGACTGTCCACAAAAAGAAATCTTTATTTTTATATCAATGTTGTATACATACGTTTGTAAAACAATACAGTGCTATATACATATGTTTGTAATACAATAAACAAATCTTGATTTCTATTTACATATGAGGTTTATTAGTGTGAATTGACTTGACACTAGTTGACAGTGAGAGGGGTTTTGCATTTACAGATAGGTCCTGTAGCATAACAAGAAATTATGGGTGATGCAGATTTGTTCACAGAATGAATATGAATAGATATTGTACACAAGTTTTTACCAAGCCACGTAAGGTTTGCAATTACATTAGTAAAACTCTATGTCCATGGCTTCTTGTACCTCTTGAAAGCCAGTGTAGACACCAGACTCCGATGGAAATTTCTGGCGAATTGCTGCAACCACACATGATGGCATTGGCGTCCGATTCCCTTTGCCCAGTGTCTCTCCCTTCAAGGCCCACTCAAGCACAACACGGTACGACACCAGCCTGTACTGTCTGTGGAAACAACAACTTTTTACTGTATGTGCAAGAAAAACATACCGACATCATCAGAGAGTAGTCTGATCATTTACCGGGTATTAGTTATACTACTTACTCTGTAGACAGCTGTCCATTGGGTCCGCTCGGTTGATTTTTTCTTTTCCAGTTCACTTTATCGCGCCGGAAAAAGAAAGAGAGGACGGCGGGGTGGATCATTGCCGTGAAATCCTCAGTAGTAGTGACACAAATGCGACCACTGTCCTCTTTGATAGTATTGCTCACCATCGACGGTAGTATCTTGCTCCACTCCGCACAGCAAAAACACTCAACTTCAGCCGCCATTGGTTGGCAAACTCCACACGCACACCACCAGTTGCTATGTGCTCTCCTTGGCTCATTTGGATCGCCTTGAATAGTCATAACATCCAGTCTTCTCTGATCCAAAGCTTGCAACTCCTCTTCATTGTAGACTGGTTCAAAAAGGTAAGGTCTGGGATTTCGGAAGTCAAAGTCATCATCTTCGTCTGTAATGTAATCTTCAATGTCTTCAATCTCCATTACAACTCGTGTTATCAGCTAGCTAGCACTGTAGAAGTAATTAGAGCCACGCAGGGAAAGCCTTTGCCTTTGTTTACGGAAGGTGGGGGCTGGGATTCCCCTGTTACGCACGTACGTATGTGATTCGTCTGTCTTTCTCCGCACTGAAAAATAGTTCCCACCCAAAATGACCAAGGCAAGCCCCCCCGTGTTGATTTGCACATTTATTTGCACTCGATATGAATGCGCACTACACAGAAAGTAATTGGGAAAAGCATCGAGCAAATTAATTCCTTTTGGCCGAAATCTTTCGTTGGCGACGTTAGACTCCAGTCTAACGCGGAGTAGTTGCAGATACGGCGGCGGTCAGTGGTGACAGACTCGGACAATGGCTGGGTGAGCAGGAAAACGCTTTTCACCACTTATTTTAGTCTCTGGACTGTGGGGAGATGCCCAAATTTGACCTGGGGGTGGCATATCCCTTTAACACAATGTGACGATTTACTTGAAAATGTTTGATTGGGTAAAGCACTGTTGTTTTGTGTTTACCTCATGAGCCCTTGCTTTCAATGTTCATGTGGGGGGTCGATTTAAAAAAAAAAAAAAAAAAAAAAAAAAAAAGGGGAGATGTTACAATGTATGTGTTCTACCCGGTGCGGTTAGACAGGTGCACCAAGGTGTAATGCAGGCACTCAAGTTTCGGTAAAGCTGATGAACATACCTCCGTGTGCGAGTCTTCATTTAAATATAATATCTAACATAAAACAACGGACAGCTACAGGCGCTCCGTCACAATGTGTGTATGTATATGTGTATGTATGTATGTACGTGTGTATGTGTGTGTGTATGTGTGTATGTATGTATGTATGTATGTATGTGTGTGTGTGTGTGTGTGTGTGTGTGTGTGTGTGTGTGTATGTATGTGTGTATGTATGTATGTATGTGTGTATGTATGTACGTGTGTATGTATGTACGTGTGTATGTATGTGCGTGTGTATGTATGTGTGTATGTGTGTATGTATGTATGTGTGTATGTGTGTATGTGTGTATGTATGTATGTATGTGTGTATGTATGTATGTGTGTATGTATGTGTGTGTGTGTGTGTGTGTATGTATGTGTGTATGTATGTGTGTATGTGTGTATGTGTGTGTGTATGTATGTACGTGTGTGTGTATGTATGTATGCATGCATATGTAATAACATGCTGCTGACCATGGATAAAGTCAGTCTGGGTCTTTTGGACTGCTCACTGCTCCTGGGAATAGATGGTGTGGTGTCTTTTTGAAGGAGTAGACAGCTCACTGCTGGAGGTGGAGGGTGTGGGTTCTGCACTCAGCTCTCTGCTCCTGGAGGTGGAGGGTGTGGGTTCTTCACTCAGCTCTCTGCTCCTGGAGGTGGAGGGTGTGGGTTCTGCACTCAGCTCTCTGCTCCTGGAGGTGGAGGGTGTGGGTTCTGCACTCAGCTCTCTGCTCCTGGAGGTGGAGGGTGTGGGTTCTGCACTCAGCTCTCTGTTCCTGGAGGTGGAGGGTGTGGGTTCTTCACTCAGCTCTCTGTTCCTGGAGGTGGAGGGTGTGGGTTCTGCACTCAGCTCTCTGTTCCTGGAGGTGGTGCAGGATGAGTCTAACCCAGGTGTGGCATCCACTTTAGGTGACAGATGACCCTGTGATAAGTGCATGTATACCAGACAAATAGTAGGCCTATTTAGGATATTCTATATCATGTCTAATACTGCTTTTTTTTTTTTTTTTTAAGAAATGTAGGATAAATGATGGCACCTTATGAAATCCACATGAGCATGTAAGACGTGTGCTCCAGAGTGGTCGGTCTACCTTTACTTGAAAGCAGAGGGCACTTTTCTATCTGAAATCATAAACAAATATTATGCATATAACTAGTTTGTGTGCCAGAAGTCCATACATATACACAGTATTATGTTAAAAATGTATAATTTGTATTAAGTGAATCCTCTACTTGTTTTATCTGCACACAGATAACATGGAATATCACAAACAGTTCCATATTAAATGCAATAAAGTTGAATCACTCTGGTACATCTCATACCATCTTTTTTGTCTGGGAGCAGTGTGCGTATACAAGCAGGTCTATTGCTGTTTGTCTGCGACGTAATTACCAATGAATTAACGTAATCACTCCCTATTGTCTGGTAGCTATTGAAACAATTAAACTAAGACACTGCATTGATGAAATATGTACAACTGACCTGTTTTCTCAGTACGGTGAAGTGACGGCGCTATTAGCGAACTTTTGACAGCGGTGAAGCACATGGGATTGTTGTCAACAGTGAGCCGAAGACAGAAAGACGGCAAGATGCACTACGCACATCGATTGGCTCGCAAATGATTCAGCTCACAGTTTGATTGGACTGACGCCGTGGCCTGATTTGCTCTCGTGAAAGAAGATGGAGCTGCAGATCTTATTGGAAGCAGCAAAGACTCACGTTGCAAGCTAACAGGCGCTTGAAACCTCGAGCTACGCACTCCATTGGACGAAAAGTACGGACTATCGGCTTTGCGGTAGCCGCAACTGCCGCCCACTTAGCCAATCAGGATGCAGAACACAATGCGCTTTGATACACTGTAAAAAAAAAAAAAAAAAAGTGGAATTAAAAATCTTCGAAACAGCGAGGCCGTTAAAAGTGAACTGTAATATAGCGAGGGACCACTGTATTTAATTAAATAGTATTTATTTTAATTTGTTCGTTTTCAAAATGTAATTCTATGGCACAAAGGGGGAAAAAAAGCCGTTATATGCAGTGTTATTTCATTTTAAATTTCAGAAGGGTTTTGTGGTTCCCAGTGTTTTCTTTACTGTGTGAAACGGGTCCAAACGGCTCTTTGAGTGGTAAAGGTTGCCGACCCCTGGTCTAGGCGAAGCAATAACATCTCCATGGGTACATGCAGAGAAGTTTCATAGTGCACATTGAAGATCATCAAAATCACTCTACAAATGTTCCTAAAAGCTGAACCTGAATTTATACGTTTATTATAAGATTTATGCAATTTAATGAATAATAAAAATGTTTTCTGTCTGAACTGGAGATGTTATTGTCTGGAATGTTTCAGAGTATGGCATTAAACCTTTTTATCTTCATGGAGACCAAACCAGACCAAGTTAAAGGTCAGGTCTGTGGAGAGGCAACCCCGCTCAGTCAGAATACCTGTTTTTCAAGGTATTTTTGAGCTATAAAATTATTTCTTGTGGAATAAAACTGTGTCCCAAGCCCAGCCTGTCAATTCATGTTTATAATTTACACACTTTAAAGAAAAGTGAATATACACAGCTTTTACATGAGGCCCCTTTTATTTCAAGTGACGTGTTTAACGATTAGCCCAAGCAAAATAAAGAAACAGATGTAAAATAAGTACGAGTTCAATGCTACACTCCCCCACAACTTGAAAATGTTCTTATATTATCGACATTTTGCAGAACTTCAGAACAACAATTTAACAAATTCTGTACACATCATCACCCTAGTATCTGGTATACAAAATATAAAATTGTAAATATTAAAGCAGCATTATGTCACTTTTCGGGAGTAGTCTGTTATTACTTTGCCTCGAAATTTCCACAGTAGGGCATTACATGGATCTTATCTCCATAGAAACAAACAGATGATATCACTAGGCCAAGTTTTTCAAGGTATTTTTGGAATATGAAACATGCATTACGGAAAACTTTAATGCCATATTGTGGAACATTCCAGGCAAAGTAAGACGATTACCATGGAGACAAGCAGTTGGCAGACCCTTCACCCAAAATGTTACACACAAATATAACTCATTCTTTACTTCAATAACTCCTCTATGTCGTCGTCTAGTTCCTCCTCTGAAGGACCCGATAAACCAGGGTCAGGACCCAGGATCTCCTCCAGTGTGGAGTCTGAGTCTAGACCAGGATCCAGGTCGGGTTTAGGGTCTGGTTTTGGATCTGGATCTTGGTCTGGTTTGAGGTCTGCTTTGGGATCTTGTACTCGTGGGTCTAGACTGAGACTACCCAGGTCCGCAATGAGGTCTAGGTCTGGTAGCAGAGGATCTGTGGGGTCTGGAATCTCTTTTTTGGGTAAAACAAAGTCCAAAGGTTCAATGATGGAGGAGATGTTCATCCGGCCCAAGTTACCGTGTTTGTACAGCTGAGTGGGAGGGACACCTGAGAGAAAGAGAAAATAATTATTTTAAAAGAGGAAACAAATGTGGTGAAAAACTACTTGTGTTTTTAAATGAGAGGTCTACAGTAAAGGTTTATAGTGTAAACTGTTCAGTAAATTAATACTGAACGCCTTTTTAATAGATTTTAATAAGAAAAAAATATAAATGAAATCCAAGTTTGATCAAAATGAGGAAAATGATCCCACAATGAAACAGTTCGCAACATAAACAACCGACCATAGTCCTTCCATAATCAACCAGACAGAGGTTAAAACATTAAGAATAAAAACAGAATAAATCCAATATACTAAACCAATATAACAAAATAAACTCAGAGGGGCTAGAGAGGCAGCATTGCCCTCTGGTGGTCAGGAGGAATGAGATAAACCGTATTCATACCGAGGATGAGGGCGAGTTGATTCGGGGAAAACAGAGTTTGGAGGCAGCGGTTCAGAAACGGTAGCAGATCTTCAGCGAACGCAGAACAAAACTGGACGAACAGCGCCCTCTCTCTGTCACTGAAGGCAGTCTGCTCCGCGCGGTGGAATGCTACGATCTGACGGGTCACCTGACAGGAAACAGGAAGAGAGGGGAATAATTCAAACCCATTTACTCTGTAGTCATTATCCATTCACTTCATACTCAGTGGTGGTAAGTACCGTACTGGCCCGAATATAAGACGACCCTGATTATAAGACGACCCCCTCTTTTTCAAGACTCAAGTTTGAAAAAAGACTTTTTGAACACCAAATTTAATTTTTATACAGAAAATAATTACAGTACATCTGAAACAAATGATTATAACAATATATTCGAGAGAAAAAGCATGTTATTTTGCCTCATTCAAATCATGCAAAAACTGTCTATCACATCTTAATATCTGAACATTTACAGTAAATATGTAAACTAAAGTGCAATCACATTTGTAAATGAATGGCTTCTGGTTTTTGAAATGTAAATAAACCAATCTACTGTGATAAAACAACAAAATTGCAATAACTGCATTAACCATCAAAGTGAAGTCTAAGTGAAGTCAGCTGCGATCTGACGAGATGGGAGGGAGCAGAGACTGGTGTGTGTGTCTGTGTCTGTGAGTCCGCGCTGTTCTCAACTCCGCCCCCGCCCCTCTCTGCCTGTGTCTCTATGTCTCTTTCTCTGAACGGGGAAAGAGAGAAAACGGCGCAATTATTTTTTCCCCCTCCCGCGATCTTGGAGCCTCTGATCACCAAAAAAAAAGTCGCTAGATTTGTCGCTAGTCGCTTTTGTCTAATTTTCTCGCTAGGGGGGTCCAGAAAGTAGCTAAAAATAGCGACAAAGTCGCTAAGTTGGCAACACTGCCGCTAGCAGCATTCGCTTTAAAGGTATCTGGCGCCATCTAGCGTTGGAATGGCTAGACCTCGAATCTAAGACGACCCCCGATTTTTCAGTGTTCTTTCAATGCAAAAAACATCGTCTTATATTCGGGCCAATACGGTAATGCTGTATTAAATGAAACAAAAACTGCACACCAAAGTTCTTGTAGAGGTGCTTTTTAAAAATGTTTTAGTTCTTTATTAAAAATAAATAAATAAATAAAGTGTGCTATGTATTTTATCACTTTTAAGGTACTGCGACCACCACCAACACTCACATTCATACACACTGACTCTGGGTTATTCATGCACAATAGCCGAGGTCTAAACCAGGACCGGATCAGGTCCAGACCCGCACCAAACCGGGACCAGACCAGGATTAAATCACCCCATGCTTGGCCCGCCCGAGCCGCGCGGGCCCGCGGCCCCGAGGGGGAGGCACGGCCCGGGCGCCGCGGCTCCATCCCGCGCCGTGTTGACGTCGCTTTTTGATCCTTCAATGTCGGCTCTTCCTATCATTGTGAAGCAGAATTCACCATTGTTCACTCACTAAGGGAACGTGAGCGGGGTTTAGACCGTCGTGAGACAGGTGAGTTTTACCATACTGATGATGTGTTGTTGATAGTAATCCTGTGTCTCCGCTCCCCTCGCACGTTCAGCGCTATATTGAGCCGTGTCCACCCCCACGCTTCACTATCAACACATTCCATTGAAAATCTATGAAAGTTCGAGTGTTCAAACGAGAGAGAAATGCGAGAAAAGCCCAACTCCAGTCTGAGAAAAGTGTAGAATGTGTGTGGTGAGGCATTTACAGCCCTAAAACATGTAGAACAATTGCAAAATACAAAGTTGTCCTACCTCGTGGACCTCTCCCACCGCGGGCACCTCTGGAACCTAACCCCGTGTGTGTTGATAAAGTGTATTTACGTTTCGGGGCGTGCATCTGAGCGCGCATTAATTGAATTTTTGAGATTTTGCGTTTCGTAACTTGAATTTTCTTTCGTATCTAGAGACCAAAATTTGACGTGAAGGCGTTTCGTAACTTGGATTTTTCGTATGTAGGCTCTTTCGTAAGGTGAGGTACCACTGTATTATGTAATAACGATGGACATTTCCACTTGGGCTGCAACTAACAATTATTTTAGAAGTCGACCAGTCAACAGTTATTTATTATGAATTCATTCTTATTATTAATTGACTACTCAACCAATTATTTATATGGTATATTTTATGTTTTTGACCATGGTTGAAATATGGTGAGTGAAGGCTGAATATTTACCAATAAAACTTCAAATATTTGAATCTTATAACACCATTGCCTCTGTTATAAAATCTATTACAACTGGACATGATTATTCTGATAACTGTGGCAGCCCTATTGTTAATTATTATTAACTATTAATTTACTGCAAAAAAAAAAAAAAAAAATGCACTGGAGGCTGTAATAATGACCAGGGATGAAAACAGCTGAAAGTCACCGAAATCCTAGGGGGGTCCGGGGACCCTCACCCACAGTTTGAGGACCCCTTCACTGATTTTTTTTTTTTTTTTTTTTACATAAATTTAGATTAGTTTTTGCTTTGCACTTAGTTTTCTAATCAGAGCACATTGAGGAGGGAGCTTATGTGCGCTATGAGCGGGAGGAGCGAGAGCCTGAAAAGGTGAGGAGCGCCGCGCTCACTTGAGGCACGGACAGGTAGGATGTTTTATAAAGTTTAACCTGCTCTGTGATACACGCAAAAGTACACGCGAACAAGCTGCGCGCGCGTGGTAACGTGTGGTGTCCGCAGCTCCAGACGAGCACACGGGCTGCAGTCAGAAGATTCGCGTGGCTCGCACAGCGGTAGAAGTTTAATACGAGACACGTACTTTTGTTTCTGAATACGGGATGATTCCGTTTTTCAAGGGACGGTTGGCGACCCTAAACATACATATATATATATACATATATACATATATATATATACATATATACATATATATATGTACATTTTATATATATACATACATATATATATATATATGTATATATATATGTGTGTGTGTATATATATATATATATATATATATATATATATATATATATATATATATATATATATATATATATATTAGGGCTGGGAATATTAACGCGTTAATCGCGATTAGAGTTATGATCGCGAACAATTTTTTAAATCGCGATCAGAGTTTGCCAGCATTTTCCGCAATTCTACCATCCATATGCAGTTCATTTGGTTGTATTAATTAAACTCATTGTCGGTTAAACGCGCTATTTTGAGTTTGCTCGTATTTTGTTCCTTCTACGCATCCGTAGGCAGCTCGAGCGGGCTTCAATCATTTATTTACAATTTCTCAAAGTAAGCACTATTACTGGTTCATTGTTACTTTTTCCTTTCTCTGCACTTTTTTGAAATAAAAAAATGGTGAGAAATACTTTGTATTGTGAGTTTAACTTTAGATTCTTACTGCAAGATATCAATTTTAAACATGCAAAATAAATCACGATTAATCGCGATTAACTATGAAATTTCTGAGATTAGTTGCGATCAAGAAAATTAATCGTTTGACAGCCCTAATATATATATATATATATATATATATATATATATATATATATATATATATATATATATTTTTTTTCCTTTTTTTTTTCTTTTTTCCACCTAGGTTAGCACTAATTATACCTGGCTGAGCAGCAGTCTGTGCACAGGGAGCCCTGCGAGCTGGGACACCTGTCTGGCCTGAGAATAGTGCCCCCTGGACTGCAGAGCCACTATGGCCTGTAGCTCCTCCTGCTGGTCAGACGGGGAAATACATTGCAGCAGTTGTGGAGAGAGGGACACGTCTGAACCCTGTAACAGCCGACTCAACTGACTGAGCTTCCTGAAGTCTGGACCTGGGGACACATGCAGAGTATGTTACAATAATCATCTTATGCTAGTATTTTCAATAATGATCTAAAATGGCTTAGTAATAGAAATAGGTCTGTTGATTTCCATCATAGTGACTTATTTGTAGTGGCATTTCCCTATTACAGACCATTTTCATTTCCTTTTTGTTTTTTAATTAGATAAATGACTATGTGACATTTCTTAACCCTACATGTGTGATCCAGAGTTTAGTAAAATATATTTCAGACAAATTTGTTTTAAACATATACTTAGTTATCATGTCTATACCCCCCCTCCCCTTTTAGAGAAGTTAAGATAATTTAAAATAATTATTCTAGAGATCAATAACAATTTTACTGGTTAAATGTACATCATACCATTAGATTTGAGCAGCTTGTTGACATCGGCGAGCAACTGCAGGAGTCTGTGTAGGTCAAACTGAGAGGAGCAGCGCTGGAGCATCGTCAGCAAAAGAACTGAGGCCTGACTCTCCACCCATTGCAGAGGGAGAGCACCAGGGGGCGCTGGACCACTGCTCCTCAGCTACAGGAGACACAGGAAAGCACAGGAGAGAAGGTTCCAATATATATTATCAGAGCGGAGGCCACCATTACAGCGCTTCGGAACGCAGGTGAAACATTGGGAGATGGTTTGCTTATTGCTATGATTTTAAAGGGACTGCCTGAAAGTTTTAAACCATTTCCAATACACGTAGCAAACAATGAGGACAATATAACTTTTGCAGGATTCAAAACGAAGCTGCGTGGTTTTGATGCTACAGAAAAGCTAACTGTAACAGAGTTTAGTGACAATGTTATGAGCTCGGTGGCGAAGGCCGGGCGGAGACCTGCCAAATCACATGCAGGAGCTGACATTGTGTGTTTCAAGTGTGGAATGAAAGGCCATATAGCGAAAGAGTGTCGGCGAAAGACGTGGTGCAATCATTGTAAGAGTGCCAGCCACAATGATGCCACTTGCAGACGTAAAAATAAACAAGATGGAGCAAAAAAAGTCGCACATGAGGGCGGCAACGGACCTGGAGCAGAAGCAGTGGATTACGCCTTCTGGATTAAGGATTCAACAGCAGCCAGCGCGCAGCATCAAGGAAAAAGGTTTGATGGTTGACACCGGAGCTACTTCCCATATTGTTACTGATAAAGACAAGTTTAAAAGTTTTGATGACAATTTCAAATCGGAGACACACTGTGTAGAGCTGGCAGATGGCACCCTGTGTAGGGGCGTTGCTCAACGAAAGGGGGATGCAGAGGTGTTCCTGATAGAAAGTACTGGACGATGCAGAATAACACTGAGAGACACGTTGTTCATACCGTCTTATCCTCAGGACATCTTTACGGTGAAGTCAGCCACGACTTCTGGAGCAACAGTCATTTTCAAACTAGGGATGCAGCGATCCACATTTTTCACTTCCGATATGATCCTGATACCTGAATTTGGATATCTGCAGATACCGATACTATTCCAATACCAAAACTGTTTGTTTCAATATTATCATCATTATTGTTCAACTACAAATAAACTCATCTCTACAGGCAAGTAGGCCTATGATATGAACAAATGTTTGTGTGTCCCAAAAGGCAGCCTGAGGTAAGTATTGGTCTTGCACTGTCCCATAGAATTACATTCACTTTTTCTAGCAGGATCTCCCAGTGGTTTAACATCTCTGTAATGGATGCTGTGATTGTAGCTCGGTTGTGTGAGCCTCTGCACTTTTTTACCTGGAGCGCCGCACAACAGAGCCTGTGTGAATCGCGGTCAGTCCAGAGCACAGTGAGGCTTATCAGTGACATTGGGCAGACATTCGATGTCCAAATATCTGTAGTAAAGCTCAGATCTGGAACTCTTTTTAGCTTCTCAGCTAACTTGGTTGACACTCACAATATCTCCTGGATGGTAAAACTATATCTTGGTGCAACATAATCCATCAGGCTTGTATTGTAGGTCGCAATGGAGCTTCCGCCTCTCGGTACAACGGCTTTGCAAACATTGCACAATGCTGTCTTGTTTTGAGGTGTTTCTACTAGGGCTGTCAGTTTAACGCGTTCATTCGATTAATTAATTACACCGCAAATGAACGCGTTATAAAAATTAACAAACGTCATTTTAAAATTGACGTGCGGGGCCTTTAAACGGCAAGTTTATTAATAAAAATGTGACGGCGCAGGTTTGTTCCTAAGCCCGTTGTCCTTGGGGAGAGTACGTGAAGACGCGTGCGCCTGTTTTTTCGAACCCTTTTCAATTCCCCATAAACTCTCCAGCGTGTTCTGCCGTGACTAAGGCTGCACACTTAGAAGCGCCAGTTTTGCCCATCCAAATCGCTAAACATGATCGTTCACTCACCCGCGTGCGGCCGCCTTCTCCTCCCGCGGTGCGATCTGGTGCAATCTGGCAAACCCGCGGGTTCCGGGGGTCATGTGAGCCTTGAGTAATTTGCACGGGCAATTATTTCGGGCAATTATTTGTATTCGCTGTAGGCTATATTTGAAGCTGTGTGTATTATTTATTGACGTTGCATGAAAGCTACTGCACGTGCTAATCAGAAATATTCGCAGGGCTCTCAAGTCTCACGCATTGAGAGTGTGACACACGCAATTCGACGTGTTCACACGCTCACACGCCACACATGGCATTTCTCACGCTGATGGTTTTTGGTTTTTTTTGTGTTCCCAGAAAATCGGTCTGTGTGTCTGCGTTTTCAGCGAAAAAAACTCTCCCCCACCTCCCCGTCCCGCTCCCCGGAAAAAAATCAGCCAATCAGAAAATAGATTGTTCTGTTGTTGGGCAGACTGTAGAGTGTAGTTTCAGCTGCCAAACGCACACTGCGGTGATGATAAAACAAACTGAGAACCATAAGGTAATAACTTCATTTATATAACTCTCAGTTGCTTTGTAGTTTAAGTTTGCTCTTTAGACAAACATTTACAGCAGGACTCTCAAGTGTCACGCATTGAGAGAGACAATTCGAGACAATCCCCCCCCCCCAGTCTCACTCACGCACGACCCCGCTCAAAACTTGAGAGCCCTGTATTCGCCATTTAATAGTGGAATGATGTAAATGAGCTTTTGAATGAATGTTATGTAATGTGGGAGGGGGAATGGGGGTATATAGGCAACTCTGCCAGCAGTCTTGTCTTTTGTGCACGGAGAGGAAGACAGCGAGCCAAAGACTGAAAAACTTAAAGACTTAAATGGGAAGTCTGCAGTCTTTTCACTGTACCACTATAAATCACACATTTGACACCTTTTTTGCACTGTGGGACAGCACAATAAACCACCTAAAAAAATTATTAAAATGCGATTAATTAGATTAATTACAGTTCTTTGGTTTCATGGAAAACTAAGAAACAGCCTACAGTGGCACTCTCAACCTGTGAGGCAGAATATATGGCTTTGGCCTCAACTGTACAGGAATGTATATATCTTGAGCAATTGTTGATAACTTCAAATCCACACAAACAGTAGTGTATGAGGATAACCAGGGAACGATCGCTTTAGCCAAAAAACCCTGTTAACAGACAGAGGTAACATGTGGACATTAAATGACATTTTATAAGGTCCATTGTGAACAAATGGAGAGTGACCTTGGTGTATTGCACTACTGAAGATGGTAGCAGATGTTCTGACAAATCACCACCGTTATCACCAGATCAAAACTGAAGAAGTTTGCAAATGTTATGTTTGGTATCTAAAAGAGTGGAAGAGATCCACATCTGAATTGTATCCTATTGTCTGTCTTTTTTTTTTTTTGTATGGACTTCCACAACCTGAGTACAAGTGGGGGTGTTAGGAAATGTTCTTTTGGTGTACTCAGTTGTGGTGGTGTACATGATATTGAACTATTTGTTAATGAGATATACTGCTGTTTGTAGAGGTGCAGTACACTGTTTTCACCTCTGTGTGGCGGCATATTGTTCTACACCACGCCCAGGTTTGTTCACTCTATCAAAGAGACTGTTGACTGGAGGGAAGTTTGCACTAGCCCCAATAAAATATATGAAGTGAATTAAAAGAGCGTACATGTATTTTCTTTTTGCCTCCGTCAGCTCATTCTCCGAGTTCAGCGTGAGTGAAGTTGCAAAGCTCAACAGAAACTACTAAAGGTACAACAAGGTACTAATACCTAACACATACTAATGAAATAATGAAACAGCATTAGCCTATTTGGTGCATACTTGCATGTCCTATCAGAACACCTAATTTTATGTGGCTTTCTGAAAAATAACTCCAGTACCCTGTCATAAGGGTTCTGGCCCATTTATTACACGGGGGAGCCCCCGGACCGTGCCGGGCTTCGTTACAGTTGTGCGTATCGGGACGTGGCACTCGGTTTCAATTCAGATTGGTCTGTGTATGGGAAACACTGGTCGGAGGGCTCCACAGACACTGGATGCTAAAGGCTAAACTGGGCACAGCCCCCTCACTCAAACAGAAGGCCATGTTTGAACCCTGGGTCTTGAAATATACAGACCCCCCAGGATTTCACGGGCATTTTTTGTGATTGTTGCGGGCTAAAATGCCTGAATTTGCGGGAGCTTTTCCAAAAAGTTGCGATGAAAGTTGCGGTGCTTTTAAGGTTTTTGTTGCGATTTTGTTGCGGGAGGAAGTGAAAGTTGCGATAAATAGTTGCGATTTTCGCTTTTTGTAATTAAAATGGAGTAATATTTTGAATACTGAGTTATTACTGAAATATTACTGGAACCCTCTGAGCAGTGGAGCGACATGGCCCCGCCCCAGCAGTGTCCTCCAGATGATTGACAGGTCATGCAGTGCCCAGTCGTGGTGCTGGGGGGCGACATCGAGGTGAAACATGGCTTCACACGCTGTAGCTTCATCCACAGAGGTAAGGACCCACACGCACAAGCAAGACAGACGCTCTGCCCCCTGTTAATCAAACAGGTTTAAGCCAGATGCCCTCCCTATACCCTTTATTTATTAAAGCTTGAGACTATTACAAGTGCAATGGGTTGGGACAATATTAAACAAGAAGAACCTGGATTTGATCAAATTTCCTATACAATAACAGAGTGGCACAGAGCTAATGACTCTAGCCTGACAACAAGATCGTCCCAGGCTTGATTCACAGTAAACATTTTAAGACCAAAATGAAGAGCTTGACAGCAGTAGTTACAGAGAGTGTCCATGCTAGGGTTGCCAACTCCCTGAAAAATAAATAAGGGGCACCTGATTGGCAAGACCGGCCGGCCCGATTGCCTTCACCCTTCGTGGTGTAGTGAATCTTTTTAGCCCTTTTTTGTATGTGTGAAGTGATTTTTTAACTATTTAACTCAAACCTGAATTGAATTAGATGCATATTTGAGTGATATGAACACATGGAAAATAAATAATTATCAGCAATTTATTTTTAATACTAAATAACAAAATTAACAGAATAAAATAAATATCTGTCCTGCTTAACTTTATTTTTATAATATAAACAGGGATGAAAGGAACCAGTAATGAAAAAAGCTGAAAGTCACTGAAAAGCTAGGGGGTCCGGGGGCATGCCCCCCCGTAAAATCTTTTGAACTCTAGATGCTCTGAGATGCAATCTGGGGTCATTCCAGCCAGTACAAACTAAGATGTCAACCACCCATTTTGGGGGGAAAAATTCCCTTTCCCTCTTGATGATCCCACTTTGCACGACCTTCTCACAAAATTTGACTTGTACTGGATGGAATCAGCTCGGGATGTGTAGTCTGGACAGTAGCTGCTGACAGACTCAAGCTCACTTCTTCATGACCATAGTCATGGTGGAACGGTACTTGGGCTTAATGATCTTCATGTGAGAAAAGGCTGACTCACATAAATAAGTTTTCTTAAATCTATCTCCATTTTATCTGATAAATGTTAATTTTAATCTTAAAATAAGCTAAGCAAACTGTACTGCACTTAAACACTCTGTGCCCTGTTTTTGGACCCTCACCCACAGTTTGAGGACACCTTTGATTTTTTTTTTTTTTAACCTGTATTTTCAACTTCCTACCTGCACATTTACCAAATGTTGTGACAAACAGATGCATTTGTGCACTTTTATTAGGCAAAATTTAACCACATGTCGCTGTAGGCCTGCTCTGTGCTGTACACCTGCTCTGTGCTGTAGACCTGCTCTGTGCTGTACACCTGCTCTGTGCTGTACACCTGCTCTGTGCTGTACACCTGCTCTGTGCTGTAGACCTGCTCTGTGCTGTACACCTGCTCTGTGCTGTAGACCTGCTCTGTGCGGTCACTGTAACATAAATTTAGATTAGTTTTTGCTTTACACTTAGTCTTGCACTTCTAAGCAGAGCGCATTGAGGAGGGAGCGTGTGCGCTATGAGCAGGGAGGAGAGAGAGCGTGAAAAGGCAAGGAGCGGCGCACTGACGTGAGGCACGGACAGGTAGGATGTTTTATAAAGTTTAACCTGCTCTGTGATACACGCTGGTACGCAAAGGTACACGCTGTTGTGAACAAGCTGGCTCAGGTTACAGTGCGAAAAACACGGTAAAGGTTTATTGCTAAAGGCAGCGTCCGTAATGAAATATGATCACAATCATTTCAAGACCAGTGTCGTAGTACTGACACCGATCGACTGGTAGATTTGCTACTGTAAGCTCTAGGGGAGAGCTCTGCTTTTAGACTTTTTGTTAGGGAAATAAACTTTTGGTTAATTTGAAACTTTTGAATCTTGGTAAGAGCACGCTTTACATCCAACACACGGTAGGTGAAAAAGTGATGGGGGGCCACCATAGTCATGCACAGGGACATCACAGTGCACTAAACAACTACATTCAAATGGCCAGACAGTCTACAGCAGGTTATAGTTGCCTATTTTGTTTACTTTGCAGCTATAATTACTATAAAAAACTATTTGTCATACTGTATCTATTTCTAACAAATGTATGGTTATATAAGCGCCATCTCATTCACATTGAGCATTTGATTTTCGGATAGGAACTGTGTCATTATATTAGTGTAGTTGCTCTCCACTGCTCAAATACACACTGAAGTGCTGGTAAGTTTCATTTTCACTATAAGTAACAAAACAAAATAACAGTGGAGAAACCAAAGTTTGTCTAAAATGAGTGAGTAAATGTTCAAACACCTGTCACATGTATTATTATGTATTATTTTCCTATCTGTTCCTACCCCTGCATTTGAACGCCTCAACTAATCTGCGCCTAGACACGATGCCTCATTCGTTGTTCCATGCACCGTGAAAAATCAGTATAAATTGAACTAGGGTGGTGCATGTGAATGTAGTGTCTGTATAAGAAATGTAGCAATGTTAGCGGTATTGGATAGTAGGTGAAAAAATAGTTAGTCAATGTAATTAAGCTTTGATCCATACATTCCAGTCATTTACCCGATGACACGCGGCAAGCACAGCCAGAATGGGGCAGCGTTGCATAAGTGCCACCTGCAGGAGAAAGTGAGAAGGGCAGGTCTCATTTTGGCTCTGCAGCAGCACCTGGAACAGCGCCTTTGGGTGCTCTGAGTTCCTGGGACCAAGAGAGGGTATATGAAAAATGGTTTAGTGTATAGTTAGTTCAAATAAAAACAAAACAAGTAACAAATAGTGACCCAAAGTGTATTTTATATAATATTAGTATTTTAGAATTTATACAGTGGAAGTATGGAGTAATAAAGAGACAGAACATATTCATTGATTCCAAATTCCAATGTTGTCAAATCATCAGATTATTCTACTGTTATTGTTATTAATTTTTTTTAAAAATACAAATATAAAAATAGGACTAATGTACAGGCAAGTGTAGAAGAGTATCCTTAAACTCTTACTCCAGTAAAACTCCAGAGCTTGTATGACATTATTACCCACCTGAGTGGCAGCCCCCCCCTCTCTGCAGACCGCTCCTGCAGCTCTTCCTCTGCTGCTCTGCTCTCAGCACTGAACAGCTGCAGGTCCTGAAAGGCCAGGCTCAGGTGAGAGCGCAGAGTGGGACTGAACTCAGAGATGAGACACCGCACCTGCATACAAACACACAAACACACACACAGGGATGACCCCCACACTGTCTAAAACCATCTTCACGTTTTAGGAAATTTGATGCAATGCACAGAAATATAAATATCTATAAATATTCAGGTTGTTGTTTAAATGATAGTTTGAACTTGGTGAGGCTATGAAGCCATCTGGACTACCACAAGAAGAAGCTTTGTTTAAAAAAAACTATGTACAATACAGAACCTTTAAAGGTCCCATGACATGGTACTTCTTGATGCTTTTATATGGCTCCTTAATGGTTCCCTAATACTGTAAATGAATCCTTCTTCAAAATCAACACTCAGTGCATGAGAAACAGAGATAAGATGAGAAAGAGTAATTTTTCTCCCTCAGAACAGGTCATAATGGGAGTTGTTGCTTGAATGCAAATGAGGAGAAAAAAGCTGGCCAATAGAAAGGGTGGGGGCGTGGCCAAACGCTCTGGTCTCCGCTGTAGCTCACAGCTGATCCATTTCCTTGTTTTTGCACGGGGGGAGAGATTTGAAGCGTTCCATTGAAAAATAAATACATAAAATAAAATTAAACCACTGCTGTTCAAAGGTCCAGAGGCTCAGATAAAGGACTTCCGAGCCTAGAAACACTCGGACGTGCCTCCAGGCAAATAAAAAAACGCATTTCGCATTGCCTAGCGCATTCACAGTCCAAACTCTCTGGGCGTGATTTACAGAGACGCTGAGTACAGACAGACGGGGTGGAACTGCATTTGCATTTCTTTTTTCAATCTGACGTCAATAAGGTGCCTTGTTCAAAATCGCCCGTTTGAGCTCCGATTTTTTGTAACGCAGCTAAACAGGGTAGGGGAGCTCACATTAACGTTCAAAAACCTCAGAAAGTGAAAATTTCATGCCATGGGACCTTTAAAGATTAGTGATAGTGACTCCACTTCCTGTGGACTTTATCACCACCTTCTATGCATTAAAATCATGTATCTGAAGTATTGCACCACATTTCACAAATAATAATAAACACAGTTTTGACTTGCACCTAAACTAGAAATGCAAGTCTAAAAGCAAGTGGTTTTACTGTAGACAGGAAACAGCAGACGCGATCACGCTCACAGCTTTGTAAACTGTGGTCTACAGCCATATCTCGCAGCAGTCTTTGCGATCAGATGATTTCAGATTTTCCTCGTGTGCTTTTTGTCGCATGTTTAAAATCATTCAAGACTGAAAAATCCTGTAGTGTGTGGCGGCCTTTAGTGTGAATGGATATTGCATCTCCACAGATCTAACCTGTAGCTTTGTCTATTGATGTCACATACGTAGTTGTCTCCATGGAGATAGACAAGTTTAATCTCATACTGTGAAACATTCTAATGCAAAACAATGACAACACTATGGAGACAATCAGGTGTTAGACCCTCCTCAGAAAAGTTACACAGTGGATTTGAAAATGCAAATGGATAACTTCTGACTATTGTTCTGACCTGTTGTGGGGGGAAGTTGTGCAGTTGGACGAAGAGCAGGAAGTGGATGAAGTGTCCATCTTTGGCGCAGTGAGACGGGAACACAGAACTGAGGCTGAGCCCGTGGACCTGACAGAACTGAACCGCCACAGACCACTCCAGAGCAGCCTCATATGAACACCTGAGGGAGAGAAGATGCTTATGTTAAGAGGATGATTCTGTGAGTCAAGTTTTTAAAGGGATATGCCACCCCCAGATCAAACTTGGGCATCTCCCCACAGTCCAGAGACTAAAACAAGTGATGAAAAGCGTTTTCCTGCTCACCCAGCCATTGTCCGAGTCTGTCAGCACTGACCGCCGCGCGCAGCTGCTGCTCCTCCGCGTTAGACTGGAGGCAACGGCGCCAGAGAAAGATTTCGGCCAAAAGGAATTAATTTGCTCGATGCTTTTCCCAATTACTTTATGTGTAGTGCGCATTCATATCGAGTGCAAATAAATGTGCAAATCAACACGGAGAGCTTGACTTGGTCATTTTGGGTGGGAACTATTTTTCAGTGCGGAAAAGACAGGGGAATCCCTGTTTACGCACCAGGAAGGGAGTTCCCCCGTTACGCTGCGTAGGTTCAGGTAGGTTCCATAGTGGTCCATGAGCATATACTAGTCTAAGTCCTCTTATACTTGTTCTGATACAGCTCACTATCATTATTAAGATATTCAGGAAAGGTTTCTGTCCTGTCAGTGGGACTTTTTTAGTGTCAATACCTACTCAAATGAGTATCAGGTTTTGATTTTAGTATTAATATTGATCGGTATCTGATTTTGAATACTCTGACAACTCTAATTTAAACTGGAGATGCAATAATGTTGAACAGATTTTGCTTGGTTTGTTAGATAGTGTTGTGATTCTACACATATGACAAGACTCTGATCTAATATGGATATCTCAGACACAGACAGAATATAATTTTTGTTCATCAGTCCCTGTAAGAATGTGGCCAGTATTAACTCTTTTTGCTTTTCTAACTTTTTAATATTTACTGAAAAAATTGCACTGAAACTACAGCTAACGATGTAGCTGTACTTAAAGTAGGCTTCCCAGGTGCACGATTGCACCGTGTTTCACCTACTCTAAAGAAAAAGCGAAAAAAAAAACACTATATACAAGTAAAAAGAGGAAAAAAAGTAAATTAGGCAGGCAGCTAGCCTCTCCAGTGCCATGTTTATAAGGGATATTATCACAAGCCTAGTTTTTGTGAAAGAGCTAGTGAAAACTTACTACAGTTAGGTGTTTTTCTGCACTTTATGAATCTGCGCCAGGAGATACGCTGGGGGCCACGTTCAGCTATGCATCGGATCACATACGCGCGCGACCAGCTCCTACTCCACGCAGGGAAACTGGAGGTCCCAGCTGAGATATGGAGAAAGAGAGATATGGCTTGCTCATTTTCACTTTTATCATCACAGAACAATAAGACAAGTTGCACAGGCTCTGGTTTGGTCTGTTTTGGTCTGCTTTGCCTGGGATTTCTACAGTCTGACAGTGGATACACTTGGTGCTGATCCCATGGAGACAAGCTTTAGAAGTTCAGCTCACCTCCCAACTCCTTTCTGCTCCAGGATGTCGCACACAGCAGTCTCCAAGTGACCAATCAGCTCCTCTGCTGCTCCTGGCTCCGCCTCCACCAGCTTCAGACCTTTAGACACTGAAAAATAAGAAGACTGAAAGGTGAAAGTTCCTTTTCTTTCCCTCCAAACATTACATTTCTATGTTGCTGGCCATAGCAAAATAATAACAAAATACAGCCATATTTACAAGGTAAATGCATTTCCATTACCATTTTACCCAGCAAAACAAGTCAAGTGTCTTGCCAAACAACACAACAGTCATCTGTCAGCCTGCTGGCCAAAAGATCTGACTGCTATACCAACACTATGTATGCTGGGAGCTGGATTTGAACCACCTCAGAGGACGAGAACTAGGCTACTACCGCCTAGTAGTTTTACTGAGTTACCCAGAGCGCGCAGATGTTGTGTTGGAGTGGACTGTAGGTCTGTTTGGCTCCAGTGCTGTAGGATGGAGTTGAGCACTCGGACGTCAATTCTGAGCTGGAAGCTGCTCAGTCCCAACAGCTCACAGAAACAAACCGTCGCCGCAGCAACAGAGGGACAGCTGAAATTCTGGACTCCTAAACGGTACACCTGATGCCACGCCTGCTGCAGACTGAGGGACAGAGACAGAGAGCGGAGAATATGTCAAAAGTTTTTTGTGATTTTGCTGAGTTTGAAAACAGAGGCTATAGCAAAGAGATTGCTATACAAAATTGTAACAAAAAATATTAATTTACAGTACTTACTTTTTGCATAACAGTTAGAGCTGCATCAATCCAGCATTTTCAGTGCAATTATATAACATTAAAATCACATTTTAATCAGATCCAGATTCAGATCCAAATCCAGATCCAATAACTTGGATTAATTTTGGATTAACATCCATAGCAAAAGAGAAATTAAATTTGTCAACTGGACAAAGTTTATTTGGTCGAATACGTTTCGCAGCTCATCCAAGCTACTTCTTCAGTTCTGGATGACTGAGGGATTCTTCACATTAGCATCCATACATTTTATAAGTAATTAAAGAACTACTTCTACTACTACTCCAAAACAGAATTTAGAACAGAATTTAGAACAAGAGAATTTCATGAACACAATCAATAATCCCTCAGTCCCAGTGTTTTGTGAGTTCTCATGTGAATATTCAAATGTTATCGACGTGTAAACTCTTTATTACAGATGGAACAGCTGTAAGGTCTCTCACCTGTGTGTCTTCACATGCTTAACAAAATTACTCTGAACAGGAAATGTCTTCTGACACTGAACAGCTGTAAGGTCTTTCCCTGTGTGCCTTCTGTCATGTCTAACAAGATTACTCTTATCAGAAAATGTCTTCTTACATTTTGAACAGCTGTAAGGTCTTTTCCCTGTGTGTGTTCGCTCATGTGTAACAAGATGACTCTTAACAGAAAATGTCTTCTCACACACTGAACAGCTGTAAGGTCTTTCCCCTGTGTGTGTTCTCTCATGTGTAACAAGACTACTCTGAAAAGAAAATGTCTTCTCACATGTTGAACAGCTGTAAGGTCTTTCCCCTGTGTGTGTTCTCTCATGTCTAACAAGACTTCTCTTATCAGAAAATGTCTTCTCACATGTTGAACAGCTGTAAGGTCTTTCCCCTGTGTGTGTTCGCTCATGTGTAACAAGACTACTCTGAAAAGAAAATGTCTTTTCACATGTTGAACAGCTGTAAGGTCTTTCCCCTGTGTGCGTCCTCTCATGTGTAACAAGACTACTCTGAAAAGAAAATGTCTTCTCACATGTTGAACAGCTGTAAGGTCTTTTCCCTGTGTGTATTCTCTCATGTGTAACAAGACTTCTCTTATCAGAAAATGTCTTTTCACATGTTGAACAGCTGTAAGGTCTTTCCCCTGTGTGCATCCTCTCATGTTTAACAAGACTACTCTTATCAGAAAATGTCTTTTCACATGTTGAACAGCTGTAAGGTCTTTCCCCTGTGTGCCTTCTCTCATGTGTAACAAGACTACTCTGAAAAGAAAATGTCTTCTCACATGTTGAACAGCTGTAAGGTCTTTCCCCTGTGTGTATTCTCTCATGTCTAACAAGATTACTCTTATCAGAAAATGTCTTTTCACATGTTGAACAGCTGTAAGGTCTTTCCCCTGTGTGCATCCTCTCATGTTTAACAAGACTACTCTTATCAGAAAATGTCTTTTCACATGTTGAACAGCTGTAAGGTCTTTCCCCTGTGTGTGTTCTCTCATGTCTAACAAGATCATTCTTAACGGAAAATGACTTTTCACATGTTGAACAGCTGAATGGTTTCTTTGCCTGTATCTTTTCATGTTTATCTAGCTTGGTCTTTCGGTTAAATGTTTTCTCACAGGTCGAACTGCTGAGTGGAGGTGTCCAGTCTTCATCAGTGTCAGAAGAGTGCTCTGTGTCTCCCTCAGTCTCTGAGTGGACATGTGTTCTGGTGTCCTGTCCCTGCGTGTCCTCTCCCTCAGTCTCTTTTTGTTCATGTGCTGAGGACTCTTCTGTCTTCACCCTCACAGCCCTGGACTCTGGGACAGACCTGAAAAATATAAGACATTTGTATATTTCAAACCCAATCTGAATATTTGTAATAGAAACGAATAAGAATGAATGACAAAATAAAGCACAGCAGTTTGAAAGTGTCTGAGACTCACACTTGCAGCTCATCTTCCTCCTGTTTGATGTCGTGTTCTTCTTTAATCTGTGGAGTCAGAGCAGGACTCAGAGAGGGGAGCTGGGCATCTGCAGGAGATAAGAGAGTACACACTTACACATACACCTGCAGTCTTCAATCAATCAAACATTATTTATAAAGCGCTTTTCATAGAAAAAAAAAAGTAACACAAAGCGCCTTAGTGATTAGAAACAATCCCACATTTCCTTCCCCCCACCCACCCACCCAACTACTACTACTACTACTACTACTAGTACTACTACTGCTACTACTACTGCTACTACTACTGTTCGGTTCTTTAAGATTTCCCCACCGAACGGGGTATCAAGGAGAGCACACAGTGTTATAACTCGTGGTATTTATTTATTGATTGATTGATATTGATTCCACATATAGTAGGTTATAAACCTGTAGAACAGAAAAGGCTATGATGTAAACTACAATCATGATAGCAATATTCATAACATAACAGCAATATAATTATAGCGCACTTTAATATCCAAATAATCCCACACTTTTTCGATGGTCACAGGTCAGGAGACTGGGGCATGTCATAACCTGCAGTCGATGACGCTGTTCACACGTCTCCAAATGACCCTGACACAGTTTGGACGAGTGCTTTGGGTCATTATTTTGTTGGACCCAGAAGTTTCGTCCAGAGTTGAGAAATACACAATCGTCCTAATACTTTTGTCAGGCAGTGTAGCTGCCATGGAGACTACTGAGCTGACAGTGAAACATCAGACCGACAGTGAAACAATGTTTTATCAACGCGACACAACACCGGCACGAAAGTTAACCACGCATACGAACCGTGTCCATAAATAGCGGTAGCGCGCTAAATTAACTTAAACAACAGCTCGTTAGCTCGACTCCCAAACAAATTGTTTTTCACAGATAATTAGACAACTTTAGAGGGCGATATTAAACATCGAGGTGGCTTTTTGACTCAAGTCACTACCTGGACCTGTGTTATTACCTCTACAAGCACAAAGGTTTCAATTAAGCCAACCAACAAAAGCGCGCCAACGAAATGAAGCAATTGCATAAGTCATATAGACTAAACGGAAACGAAATGGAAAGATGTTATAGAAAAGCGTTAGGGCACCACTGGGTAACAGTCTCAGGAGACTGGAATAGCAGAGACCAGCCACAAGGTGGAGCACAAGTAGGACCTATACTACAGTATGATAGTGATATCTTACAAGGACGAGTGGCAGCATTACATGATAGAATCAGAGGAAGATTTAGACGGGCTCCCAACTATGGTATAATAAACCGTACAAAACAAAAGGATGATGAGTTATTCGAGGATTATCAACTCAGAATGAGAGAAATATTTACAAACAATAGCGGATTAGAAGATAGAGAAGATAACAACTGCCCATACAGACAACAATTAAAAAACGCTTTACATGCAAATTCCAGACCAGAAGTCCATAGATGGATAGAAAAGCACTATGTAGGTTTTGGTACAGGAACATTAGACAGTTATATAGAACAAGCCAGTCATGCAGACAAAACCACGAGAGAAAAGAATGCTAAATGAAACGCAGCATTCGTGATGACATCAGAAAGAGGTGAGAATGAGTCACCATGTAATACTCCTATTTTTCCAGGACAAAAAGCAGCGCCATCTGTAGGATAGAGAATGATACAAGATCTACAAGCAGTAAACCAAGCAGTGATTCAGAGAGCTCCATGTGTTCCTGATCCACACACCTTACTAAACTTGTTACAACCCAATTCTAAGTATTTTACAGTCATAGACATTTCAAATGCATTTTTCTCAATCCCAGTACACAAAGACAGTCAATTTTGGTTTGCGTTCACCTACAATAATAAACGCTACAGTTATACCCGGTTACCACAGGGTTACTGCGAATCTCCCACAATTTACTCACAGGCTATGAGTTCGAATTTGTCTAAATTTACACCTCCAGGAGGAAGTTAAATCTTACTTTACGTGGATGATATTTTGATCTCATCACCAGATAAGGAAACATGCCAAAAAGATACAATAGCGTTATTAAAATATCTAGCAGAAAACGGACATAAAGCAAGTAAAAATGAAGTACAATTTTGTAAACAAGAAGTCAAATACTTAGGACATTCTCTCAGTAATGGAGGCAGAGCAGTTACTAATGACAAAAACAGCTATCCTGAATGCACCAAAACCAGAAACCAAAAAACAAATTATGTCTTTTTTAGGATTAATGAATTACTGCAGACAATGGATTCCATGTTATGCAGAATTAACACACCCGTTAAGCCAACTAATATATGAGACTCCAATAGCGATGAAAGATAAATTAGGATGGACGCAGGAGGCAGAAAAGGCATTCTGTGATCTAAAACAAACTTTAGTCTCAAGTGTAAGTTTAGCCTTACCGGATTATTCAAAACCCTTTGTGCAAATGGTAGATTGTAAAGGCATATTTATGACGTCAGTAATCACACAACTGCATGGAACCAAACTAAGACCTATAGCCTACTATTCAACTAAACTTGACAGTGTAGCGCAAGCGATGCCCCACTGTCTGAGAGCAGTAATAGCAGCATCTGTAGCAGTAGAAGCTTCAGCAACATTAGTGTTATTTCACCCATTAACACTCAAAGTACCGCACGCTGTAGCAGTATTACTATTACAGAGCAACCACTCATTTTTATCACCAGCAAGACATCTTTCATGTATGACAAATTTATATTCACAACCACATTTAACCATAGAAAGATGTACAGTTTTAAATCCAGCCACTTTAATGCCGACTGAGGATGACGGAATCCCACATAATTGTAAAGAATTAGTAGAACAATCAACAAAATGTAGAGAAGATTTATTAGATACTCCAATTGAAGGAGCAGAAATTGTATTTGTAGACGGATCATCTAAAAAAGACAATTATGGAAAAACACAGACAGGGTATGCAGTACCAACCGTAAATAAAGTATTAAAAGCAAATAAATTACCTCCAAATTATTCAGCACAGGCAGCAGAATTAGTAGCACTAACAGAAGCATGCAAATTATTTAAAGGCAAGAACGTAACAATATATACAGATAGTCAATATGCATATGCGACAACTCACGTATTTGCACAATATTGGAAAAATAGAGGAATGAAGACTTCTACAGGAAAACCAGTAACTCATGCTGAATTATTAACAGAATTAATAAAAGCAGTACAATTACCAAATAAAATAGCTATTTGTAAATGTGCAGCACACAAATCAGGAACAGATGAAGTAACAAGAGGAAATGCAATGGCAGATAAAACAGCTAAAGACGCAGCAGAATACAAAATAAATACATATTCTTTAATGGAAGGGACCCAATTAAACAAAAAAATACTACAAGACATGCAAGAACAAAGCCCTAAAACTGAAATAAACTTATGGAAAAGAAAAGGAGCACAAATAAAAAACGACATATATATGTGACCAGAAAATAAACCAATACTACCACAGAATTTATATAGATACGCAGCAATATTGAGCCATGGTAAATCACATGTCTCAACAGGAGGGATGGTATCCAAATCCAAATCCAAATCCACTTTATTTATATAGCACATTTTACAAACGTAGCCGTTTCCAAAGTGCTGCACAGAGATAAAAACATAGAGAATACATAGTATGTGTGTATAAGTAAAATCTAATTAAAACAGCACCATAAAATGACAAAGTAAGCTTAAAAAAATAAAATTAAAATATAATAAATAAATAAAAATGAAATAAAATAAATAAATAGATAAATAAATAAAGTAAAATAAAATAAAATCAATAAGAGACACAGAGGACCACACAAACTCACGGAGTGTTAAAAGCCAGAGAATAAAAGTGGGTTTTAAGACGAGACTTAAAACACTCGATAGTCGGGGCAGTTCGGACATGAAGGGGCAGATTGTTCCACAGCTTTGGGCCGGCTACAGAGAAAGCCCGATCCCCCCTGGTTTTAAGTCTGGACTTAGGCACCACGAGCTGGAGTTGGCCCTCAGACCTCAGCTTGCGCGTGGGGGTGTAGATTTGGATGAGGTCTGAGACATACTGTGGGGCCAGTCCATTTAAAGCTTTAAAAACAAACAATAAAATCTTAAAATCAACTCTAAAACGAACTGGGAGCCAGTGCAATGACGCTAAAATTGGAGTAATGTGCTCACATTTTTTGCTTCCAGTTAAAAGTCGCGCAGCAGAGTTTTGTACTAACTGTAAGCGAGAAAGTGCACGATGGCTAATGCCGGGAAAAAGTGCATTACAGTAATCTAAACACGAGGAAATAAAAGCATGAATTACTTGTTCAAAAGATTTAAAAGATAAAAAAGATTTAATTTTCGATAAAAGCCGCAAATGATAAAAACCGGATTTAACGACCGCATTTACGTGTTTGTCAAATTTAAAATCACTGTCAATAGTGACGCCAAGGTTGGTGGCAGACTGTTTCACAGACTGTTTAAGTGGGCCCAGGTCAGTGAAAGGGTCGGTGTTGCCAAAGACAATGACCTCAGTCTTTTTCTCATTTAAACTTAAAAAGTTGTGGGCCAGCCAATCCTTGACATCACTAAGACAGTGAAGGAGAGGTGTCAGGGGGGCAGAAGCAAGTTTCTTCAGTGGCAGGTAAATTTGGCAATCATCTGCGTAAAAGTGATATTGAATGCCATGTTTTTTAAAGATTTCACTCAGTGGGAGGAGGTACAAAGCGAAGAGAACAGGAGCCAGTATTGAACCCTGGGGGACACCGCAGTTCAGGGGGGCTGTGGACGAAGTGGAGTCCCCCAGTCTGACAGAGCTACTCCTCCCACTGAGGTAGGACCTGAACCATTTGAGGGCAGTCCCCCTGACACCAACACAGTTTTCCAGGCGATTTAAAAGAGTTGCATGGTCCACTGTGTCAAAAGCAGCCGTCAAGTCTAAAAGCACTAAAATGGCGGTGACACCAGAATCTGTCATTAAGAACAAGTCATTAAAAACCTTTAAAAGTGCAGAATCTGTGCTATGTAGAGCCTTATAACCCGATTGAAAGATGTCAAAAGTGCCATGTGCTTCTAAAAATGACTGGAGCTGCAGAAGGACACATTTCTCTAAAATCTTGGCCATAAAGGGGAGTTTGGATATGGGCCTATAGTTAGAGGGAAGTGATGTGTCCAGATTGGGTTTTTTCAACAGGGGTACAATAACAGCATTTTTACAAAACAAAGGCACAACACCAGAAACAAGGCTGCTATTAATTACCTTGTGAACACTGGAGCCAATAGTGGTCCACACCTCCTTGAAAAGACGAGGCGGGACAGGGTCATTGGGGCAGGATGAAGGTTTAAGTTTCCTGACCACATTTGATAGACACTCCAGTGACACTGGCTCAAAGTTAAAAAACACATCCGAGCAAGTTGGATCAGGTAGCAGATGTGGACCAGGGGTTACAATATTGGCCCTAATGTTGGCTACTTTTTCATTAAAAAACACAAGAAAGTCGTTACACGTTACATCAGCAACATGAGTGGACTGGATGGGGTTAAGAACAGCGTCAATAGTTTTAAAAAGAACCCGGGGATTTTTTATATTACTCGCCACCACGTCGGAAAGATACTTTGTTTTCTCGGTTTTGACAATTCTCTGATACGAGCGCCAACTGTCTTTCAAAATTTCGTAGGACACAACTAAACCATCCGCTTTCCATTTGCGCTCTGCCCTTCTGCAGACGCGCCTCGCTTCACGCGTAGTGTCATTCAGCCACGGCTTCCGACTGGCTCTGGGGCGCACAGCTTTAAGCGGAGCCACAGAATCTAAAACACTGTTACATGTGCCCTGAAACCTATTCATTAAAAACTCTGTATCTTGTTCAGCAGCATCAGTGTCATCGTTCGCACAGGTCAAGAACAGTGAAGAGAAACGGGCTGCTGTATCAGGCTTAATGGAGCGACACAAGCGCACGGGGGGCTCCGGGTTAATACAGTCATTCAACATAAAATAAAATAAAATAAGACTATGATCAGACAGTGCCACATCCCCAACTAAAACATTATCAATGTGCAGACCATGCGACAGGACAAGGTCCAGCGTATGGCCATGAATCTGAGTGGCACCAGTAACATGCTGCGTCAGATTAAAACCTTCCATGAGTTCTAAAAACTCCCTAGCTAAGGGTTTGGACGGACAACAGACATGTATGTTAAAATCACCAACAATTAAAATTCTATCATAGTCCATTAAAACAGCAGCAATAAAATCAGAGAATTCGTCCAGAAAGTGTCTATTATATCTGGGTGCCCTGTAGACCACACCGCACAGCACAGGTTCCTCTCGCCCTAGCATGAAATAGCTCAGTTCAAATGAGGAAAACTGCATCCCTGTCTGCGGCTTAAAGCAGAAACTGTCTTTCAACACCGTTGCAATACCACCACCACGACCGGTGGTTCTTGGGGCGTTTATAAACGTGCAGCCGGAGGGTAAAAGCTCCGAAAAGGCGCTTGACTCACCCGGGGCGACCCAAGTCTCAGTTAAAAAGAGCAGATCCAGGTGCCGCGCGGTGAAACAGTCTTGGAGAATAAATGTCTTGTTCGCCACGGATCTGGCGTTTATGAGTCCACATTTGAAAAGAGAGACGTCCTCTGGCACCGGAGCAGTCCGATTCAGGGGCTTCAGGTTTTCGAGGTTGGCACCGCCAGAGCCTCGATCACGAATGCGGCGAGGGCGCACAAAGCACTTGGCCTGTCCGCACAGGGGGACCAGGGACGTACCCAGAGGAGCCAGGTTACGCCGAGATGCCCAGCGGATAAAACAGGTCCGGAGATAACTAGGAATCCTAGACGGAGTGGACATCAGGGCCGGAGAACGAGCTAGCACGGCCTTCAGCTTAATTAGCCGCCCGCTTCTCACCCCACGACGGCGGCGCTTCCTGGGAGGGAGAGCCGGGATCCTGCGCAAGTGCTCAGGCACCTCCGCCAGGTAAGGGGCGCGCGGGTCTTTAAAGTCCTCACAGTTAAACTGAAATTGTGAATCCACATATTCTTTGATTTTCAATAACTCTGTGCGATCATACACAAGCGTGGAGTTAATGGTTCTCAAACAGACTGTTAAAACCAAGGTAAAACAAATAAAAGGCAGAGCCAAGCGGCGGCCAAGACACACCGGCGCCATCTTGGAACCAAACCGTATACTGCGTATTTATCTATGATAAATACGCAGTATACAACCTATGGATTTAATAACTACTCAAAATGTTTTTGTAGAAGATGCCTAATATGTGCAAAACATAATCCACAAGGAAATCTTAGACCAATTAGAGGTAAATTTCCAGAACCACAATACCCATTTCAAGAAATACAGATGGATTTTATTCAATTAAATCAAAGTGAAGGTATGAAATATTGTTTAGTAATCATAGATGTGTTTTCAAAATGGACAGAGATATTTCCAACTAGACATCCAGATGCATTAACAGTAGCAAAAGCGTTATGCAAAGAAATTATACCTAGATATGGATTAGTGGAAGTGATCCGATCGGATAATGCTAAACATTTTGTTAATGAAACCATAGAATTGATAGGAAAGAAATTTGATATAAAACTAAAAAATCACCCACAGTCAGCAGGACTAATAGAGAGAAGAAATTGTACTATAAAAACCAGACTTAAAAAATGTATGGAAGAAACTAAAAGACCATGGACTAAATGTTTAGATTTAGTCAAGTTAGAATTAAATACTACAGCTATACAAGGGCTAACTCCATTTGAGATATTGTTTGGTAGACCATATAAAATACCACAATTTAAACAAATATGGGAAGATAGGGAAGATATGGACTTAGCTTCACACATGAGAAAAATGTTTGAAAAGCAAATAAACAAACATACTGAAGTAGAACAACCCTGTTCTCAACATGAAGAAGAGTTAGTGGAACCAGGGGACTGGATCTTGGTGAAAAGCATTAAGAAAAAACACTGGTATTCACCTGAGTGGGAAGGTCCTTATCAAGTATTGTTAACAACCCCAACAGCACTAAAAATAGCTGAGAGAGCAACTTGGATTCATCAAAGTCATTGCAAAAAAGTTATAAACTACAAAGATGCAGATAAATCACAGGAATAGAATACCAAAATGGTTAAAGACAGCTATAATGTGTTGGATATTGTTGACATTCTTTGTAATGGCATTCCTACTAGTATGGTATCTATGGGAGACACCCATCGTCCAAGGAAATGAGACAAACATCACCACCATTTCCCCAGCAATCCTGCACAGACAAAAAAGACGGATGGGGGGCTTTTTTCCCCCAGAGTATATTCCACGCCCATTATCAAAAAATCCATGTGATAAAAAGGAAGAAGGATACTCTACTGTGTCATATGTTTGTTTTAATACATTGAAATTCATAAGTACGATTCACATACCAATGAATACCCTTTCTATAGGGGGATATAAAGGTGATGAATGGGAAGGTTATACATGGTATATGACTACATTTCATGGTGGATGGGGAGATGTGTTTGCCACCACTGACAAAACGTGGGCTGAAGATAGTTATGGGTGGGAGTCTAAAAATTGGGCTAGAAGACTTAAGATAGAAGTGATTAAAGTGAATGGCAAATTAACTTTAGTAATGCTCTTTAACACAACAGCAGAACCATTAGAAGCAGGAATAGAATCAGGAGGTTATGGTTTTGAAGTACCATGTTATACCTTATTGTTATGTATTCATAAATCAGGAGACGACCCATGCACAAAGTTTTTTTTATGTTCTAACATAACACAGGCTGACTCGACAGAACTGCCTCAACAGAAGGAAAGTCTAGTGATAGGACCACAAACTTTCACTAGTACAAAGATTAGAATAAACAACAACGAGCAAAAAGCAGATGATTGGTTTCTAATAGCTACAGGAATATCAGGACTCAACAACAACTGGTTGTTAATGGCGGAACAAGCAGCTAATTCAACACCATCAGACTGTTTAGTATGTGTGGGACCTAGACCAGTTCTGAAAGTAGTCCCTGCACCCATTAACGAGACATGTATAATACCTATAATGACTCACACCAATCCACCAAACTGTTCTGACTTTTCCAGTCACCAAACCTGTAAAGATTAAACCAGTATTTGATGCTAAAGTAGCACTTCAAAATTTCACGTGTGTAAATTTCAATGGAACAAAAAACATCTTAGGGAGAATCCAGCAGGAATTTTGTGAAACTAACATTAGTGGAGGTGACAACATGAAAGTAATATCCAGATCAGACGTGTGGTGGTGGTGCGGTGAAGACAAGATCTATGACAAAATACTGTCCAATACTTCAGCTCGTTGTGCTTTGATTACACTGATTATGCCAGTGATAGTCCAACCAATGACTGCAGAAGAGATCAGTGCACATTACCAACTTGTGCGTCCAGGACATTTAAATAGAAGGAAGCGAACTAGCCACACCCCGTGGTTAGGAGAGGATGACCCAACCTATATTGACGCTGTGGGCGTCCCTAGGGGCGTGCCTGACGAATATAAATTAGCAAATCAAATAGCAGCAGGATTTGAAAACATACCAGTGGTTGTTGCATTCTTTCCAATTACGCCTAACAAAAATGTAGACAGAATCAACTACATCCACTATAACGTCCAAAAACTTGGCAACTACACCGAAACTGCACTATCTGCTGTACACGACCAACTTAAAGCTACCTCACTCATGGCCTTCCAGAATCGCATAGCGCTCAACATGTTATTAGCCGAGAAAGGAGGAGTTTGTGCAATCTTTGGGGATATGTGTTGTACGTTTATCCCGAATAACACCGCTCCTGAAGGTAAACCCACTAAGGCCTTGGATGGCCTAAGAGCTATGAACAAGCGAATGAAGGAGCAATCGGGGGTAGATACTTCCATGTGGGATGGCTGGCTGGATGTATTTGGAAAATACAAAGCCCTGGTAACATCAGTCCTAATGTCAGTAGCAGTATTTGCAGCAATTTTGACCTTATGTGGGTGTTGTTGTATTCCATGTCTAAGAGCATTAATTAATAGATTAATTACAACTGCCATCTCACCCTTAACACAAGACACGGAAGGAATGAGGCATTTACTGGCAGGTTATGAGGGCACCCTAGCGACACCCATTGACGAAGAAACAGATTTACAAAATGAATTAACTGACTTATTCCAAGAAACAGTCTAAGGAATTAGATACCCTCTGAGTGTACAATAACAATGAACGGGTAACTGAAAATCTGCAAAGAAGAGGTTACACGGGATATAACAAAAATTAATAAACAGGAGGGAAATGATGGAATAATTATATATTATTAACTTTTGTGATTCTTTAATTTTTAGAAATGAAGCTTTAAAAATGCGTGACTTGTGATCATATGTTCTGAGTTGCAGAAAGGCCAGATATCCGAAGGGAGACGTAAGCAGACAGCTTGGCTCCTCCAGTATCTAAGTTCCAGGGACATTGTCCCTGTGAAAGATGTCATATCTGGGAATTATCTTATAAGTGTTTTACTTTTAATAATTATGTTTTGGTTTTAATGATTTTGCTTTGGTTTTAATGATTATGTTTTGTCGGCTGTCCTACCACCTGTTCCCCCACCCCTTAGGAGTAGGACAGCCCACTGTAACCAGGGATGTGAAAAACTCAATAAATATGCAAGTGGGGGGCACAGAGAGCCAGGACGCTCAGAGCAGAATGTGGGCCAAAAGCATTGTAACCTGGTCATTCTCTCTGACTGTTCTCCACTTGCAAGTGAAAAAACTAATCTCTCTTGTCTTCCTTTCCTGTGTACAGAATATGTTGGGTTTTCAACACCTATCACCTGGGTCCAGGTCCAGGTGGGTCCATGTTGTCGTTGCTGGAATCAGAAGAAGAGTTTCAACAGAACATACAGAGATGTCTCCTGTTTAGAAGTTCTGTTCTCCAGACGTGGAGTTACTGTGAAATGTGTGTCTGCCCTGCACCCAGAGCTCTGGTCGGTCTGTGTCTCTGCGACATCAGACTTCACTGGGTGTTGAGCTGCTTTGTTTAAAATGTTCTCCTTCCTCAATAGTGTGGGTTTGGGTTAGATCGTGAATAAACCAGGACCATATAGATCCAAACAGAACTAAACTGGGACTAAACAATTTCAAAGCAAATTTAACCTGATCTAAACCAGGCCCCAGAACAGCCACACAACCCCTTCACGGCCTGCGTGACGTCGCAGCTCTCGCTGGAGGCCAAAGCCCCCGTGTAAACGGGGCTTACTTTGGAAAACAGAGGGAGAGAAATATTCATTTCTCAAAATAGCCGGCTACAAGTAAACAGGGCCTGAGAGTAGCTCCACTGAAACACAGGACCATTGTTTGCACTTATGAAGGACGAGCAGCAGGTGGCGCTGTCCTGAGAACATGTTCAGAGCTCTGGGTTCAGAAGGTCTCACCTCTGGTCTTCAGGAGGAGCTTCTCTAAACTCTGGAGGATAGTGTTTGGAGTGGTCACTTTTCAGAGACAGAGAGCTGGGAGCAGGTTCAGGTCTGGATTTACACCCGGGTCCAGGTCCAGGTGGGTCCATGTTGTCGGTGCTGGAATCAGAAGAAGAGTCCATTTGAACAGAACATACAGAGACGTCTCCTGCTGCACCCAGAGGTCTGATCAGTCTGTCTCCCTCTGCTGGTCACATGCCAACATTACACTGAACTGGACTTTCCTGTTTTCTTCTCCGTGTTTCATGGTTGAGATCAGGATTAAAGCAGGAGGAACATACACATGACAAACAGAACCAAACAAACACTAAACCATTTCTGAGGAAACACTTTAAGCTGCACTCTGGAACTTTTCTCTTTCTTTTCTGCTCATGGAAACTTTGCCTACTCTCCTCGATGGAGTTATTATTGCTCTGTCTGGAATATCCCTCAGTATGGCATTAAATGTATCTGTTTCCATGGAGACAAACAGGCGACGTCACCAGGCCAAGTTACAGGTCAGATCTACGGAGAAGCGACCCCGCCCACAGTACAGCTGCATGTTTTTCAGCCACAAAAACACCTGTAACTGAATAAACAAATGAAGATAATGATGTTTAATGCCATATTTTGGAACATTCTAGACCAAACGATATGATCTGTGGGGAGATAAGCAGTTTGAGCACTGTTCTCCTGTAAAGTCACATCGAAGCCCTTTTCAAATGAAGCACATGGAATTTAAAGGTGTTCAATGAGTGCCACAAATGTCCTGAAGTACCAATAAGTTCCTAAAGCCAAATTTCTGCTTTAATTCTCACGTAAGAAAATTAGATTCTTACTTTGTCGGCGTCGTCTCCAGATATTTTCAGTCTCTCACCTGTCGGACCTGTTCCACCTGGAGTCATGTGACCTCAGGTATGTGGGCAGGTCTGTAGTGAATCTGTAGAATATACATGCAGCATTATTGTGTCCAGATTTACAATGTGTCACCTATTCTAGCCTTGTCCAATGCTGGAGGTCATTTCAAAATATTGATCCACCACAGTGAAAGAATGTTCTCTGGAAAAGTGTTTTTAAAATCTCATGTTTTAAAATCGTCCAGCTTAGGTCCTGACCAAGCCTAAGCAACAAGATCATGGAGATGGGTCCCGGGCGCCTGAAAGACGAGCTGCCCACTGCTCCTGAAGGATGGGTCAAATGCAGAGAAATAATTTCCCTACGGGGATGAATAAAGTCTGCCCTCTTCTTCTTCTTCTTCTTCTTCTTCTTCTTTTCCTTTGAACGCTGAAGACCAAAGGCATTTCTAGATGATAAAGGACAAGTTTGAGTGAGAGCAGAGTTTGCAGTGGAGAAGATTCACTGTGGGAATGTAGGGAAACTTGCAATCGACTAATGAAGTTATAACCTGCAGTAAAACAGTTGTCACCAAACCATGAAGTCAATGAGGTATGAACTGATTAAACATGTGAAAGATGGAAATAAAGCTAGAAGACAGGAGGAGGCGACCACAGTGATGCTCACGTGTCTGAAGAACATCTCATGAGAAGTGCAGATATGATTTAAATGAGTTTGACCGTCACCACTTCATGATGTGTGTTGTTGATGTGCACAGATGTTCTACGGCCTCTTTAACCCAAATCTAATGTCATTTCCTCATCACAAACACACCTGGAGTTTGTTCTGTGCTCCTCTGTGTTTTTAAAGTCCATTCACCTTCACCAACATGTTCTTTTTTACATTTTTAAAATTAATTACAAATTTTGTGTACTAAAAATCATATTTACACATTTTTTCCCAGAAATAACCAACATCAAAAAATATATATATTAATAATAAAATAAAATGAAATGAAATAATAATAATAATAATTTTTTTTTTTTTTTTTTTTTTTTTTACAAATTTTATAATCATTAAAAAAATTATATGTGTCCATGTAGTTCAAAAATGACTGCCATGTTATTTTGAGTTTTGTTGAACCTGCAAGTGGACACCTCACCTTATCAATGTGCAATATTCACAAATTGAAGTTCTTGTATAAAGACGTGGTCTGGTCTGAATACAGAGAGACGAGTTTGAACGAATCGTCAAAAAGCACTTTTCTGTATCAGTTTTGTGCTTTGGGATCTGCTGTTGTGTTGCCATCGTTGGTGTTATGTGTGTGTTATTGTAGTTGTGAATTTGCCTTTGTTTTGTTTTTGCGTTTTTCAACTCCATGAGCTAGCTAATCAATAATTTAAGTTATGTATTTTAAGAGAAAGTTTAAAAGTAAGAATTTTGTGGTTGAACCTGCAAGTGGACACCTCATCTGCCGCCAAAGAAGCAAAGGCTACAGCACGAGAACAGTGCTCCGTGGTGGATCCACCAGGGGGCGACACACCAAAGAGCGCAGTCAAAGCAGTGGGGCGGTTTTGATTTTCTCTGCCTCAGACGATATATGGAACACTGATGTCCGATAAGTATTAAGGTCAGGACATGAGCACAAAGTTTGTATAAGTGAGTCAGTATCAGACGTGCAGCGATTTCCTTCACCAACATGTTGTGATCATGTAACAGTGATCTCCCTCTGAAGCTCTCAGACACTGTTATCCTTATGTGACCGCTCCACGTCCTCGTTCACTCTTCTGCAGTTTGAAACACATCAGCTCACTGACGTGGAATCAGACCACTTATACATACATGATATTATTTACATTATTTACATTATCAATCAATCAATCAATCAATTTTATTTATATAGCACATTTAAAACAGCCAAAGCTTACCAAAGTGCTGAACAACATTAAAGGTGACATAAAAATCAGGTAGAGTTAAAATAACAACAATAATAACAATGGTGACAATAATAAAATAATAATAATAATAAAACAACAACAACATCAACAGCAAGAAGGTGCCAAGGTGTCTCTTCCTAACTCGGAGTAAAGGCCAATGAGAAAAGGTGCGTTTTTAGCAGGGATTTAAAGTGCTCCAGTGATTGTGCAGTTCTAATGTGCAAAGGTAAAGTGTTCCACAGTCGTGGACCGACCACAGAGATCCCCTATCCCCTCTGGTCTTCAGTCTGGTCCTAGGGACAACCAGGAGGTGCTGGTCAGCAGAACGCAGACCTCTGGATGGGATCTGGGGCTGAAGGAGTTCAAATAAATACACCGGTGCTATGCCATTAAGACTCTTAAAAACAATCATTAAAATTTTAAAATGGATTCTAAAATGAACAGGAAGCCAGTGCAGGGATTTGAGAATGGGAGTGATATGGTCTCTCCGCTTTTTTCCAGTTAAAAGTCGAGCAGCTGCATTCTGGACCCCCTGTAGGCGCCTAAGCTGGGCCTGGTCAATGCCAGCGTACAATGAATTACAATAATCGAGTCGTGATGTCACAAATGCATGAATGGCCTTTTCAAAGTGCAGATGTGGAATGTACGATTTAATTTTGCTTAAAACCCTTAGCTGATAAAAACTTGATTTAAGAACAGAGCTGACTTGCTTTTCAAATTTAAAATTACAATCAAATTAGATTACATTATTTAGATAACATTATATTTACTAGGGCTGTCAGCTTAACACGTTAATTAGATTAACTCATTGACTGCCGGAGACGTCTTTTTACGTCCCCTCGAATCCAAACATAGACTGCCATGACGGATAAAGACGTCAAAGACGTTTTTCAGCGGGGGTTGCTAGGATACAACCTGGAGCAGCTTTGAAGGTGTAATTCACACCTCCCAACCTGTAGGTAGTGATGTTGTATTATTATCTGCCGATCGGAGACCCGGAAGAGAGGAAGAGTGCAGTGTGTGTAGTGTGTATTGGCTGTTGGCTGCAGTGTTTTAAAAATTATTAACAGCAGGCTTGTTTCTGGTGTTGTGCCCACATTCTGTAAAGAAGCTGTGGTTGTTCCCCTCTTAAAAAAACCCAGTCTTGACACGTCAGTGGTCTCCAATTATAGACCCATCTCCAAGCTTCCTTTTGTGGCCAAAATTCTGGAGAAATGTGTCCTCCTGCAGCTCCAGTCTTTTCTAGAAGCACATGGCACTTTTGACATCTTCCAATCAGGCTATAAGGCATTACACAGCACAGAGTCTGCACTTTTAAAGGTTTTTAATGACCTGTTTTTAGTGACTGATTCTGGTGATTCTGCCATTTTAGTGCTTTTAGACTTGACTGCTGCCTTTGACACGGTGGACCATGCAACTCTTTTAAATGGGTTGGATAACTGTGTTGGTGTCAGGGGGACTGCACTTGAGTGGTTCAGGTCCTTCCTCAGTGGGAGATGCTGCTCAGTCAGACTGGGGGACTCCACCTCGTCCACTGCTCCTCTTAACTGTGGAGTCCCCCAGGGTTCCATTCTCGCGCCTATTCTGTTCGCTTTGTACCTTCTCCCACTGAGTGAAATTTTTAAAAAACACAATATTCAATATCACTTTTATGCAGATGACTGCCAAATTTACCTGCCACTCAAAAAATGCTCTTCCGGTCCCCTGACACCTCTCCTTGCTTGTCTGAGTGACGTCAAGGCTTGGTTGGCCCACAATTTCTTAAGTCTCAATGAGGGTAAAACTGAAGTTGTGGTGTTTGGCAAAATTGACCCCCTCTTGGACTTGGGCCCACTTAAACAACAAGTCAAATCTTCTGTTACCAACCTTGGCGTCACTATTGACAATGATTTTAAGCTTGATAAGCACGTGAATGCGGTCGTCAAATCTGGCTTTTATCATTTAAGGCTTTTATCCAAAATCAAATCCTTTTTATCTTTTAAATCTTTTGAACAAGTCGTGCATGCTTTTATCTCTTCTCGTTTAGACTACTGTAATGCACTTTTCTCTGGCATTAGCCACCACGCACTTTCTCGTCTACAGCGAGTCCAAAACTCCGCTGCGCGCCTTTTAACCGGTACCAAAAAACGAGAGCACATAACTCCGATTTTAGCATCTTTGCACTGGCTTCCCGTTCGTTTTAGAGTTGATTTTAAAAATTTATTGTTTGTTTTTAAAGCTTTGAATGGACTGGCCCCGGATTACATCTCGGACCTCATCCAGATTTACACCCCCGCCCGCGCTCTGAGGTCCGAGGGCCAGCTCCAGCTCGTGGTTCCTAAGACGAGACTTAAAACCAGAGGAGACAGAGCCTTTTCTGTGGCTGGACCAAAGCTGTGGAACGCTCTGCCTCCTCACATCAAAACAGCTCCCACTGTGGAGTGTTTTAAGTCTCGTCTTAAGACACACTTTTATTCTCTGGCTTTTAATCCCGCATGAGTTGTGTGCTCCTCTGTGTTTTTATTGTTTTTAGTTATTTTATTATTATCACTTTATTTATTGTTTTTTTAGTAATGTTTTTATAATTGCTTTTGTTTTTTACTGATTGTATTATTAGCACTTTATTTATTGCTATTTTAGTAATGTTATTATTAAGTTCTATTGATTTTATGTGCAGCACTTTGGAAACTGTCTCTGTTTATAAAATGTGCTATAGAAATAAAGTTGGATTGGATTGGATTGGAGAGGAGCAAGATGGCGAGGGAACCCGGAAAAGCAGATCAGCGCCTACGGAGCGATCTGATCGCTCTTGGGACCCAGGATCCCGGATCAGAGGATCACAGAGACAAGCCGGATCGAGCAGCGAGGTCGGGGCAGAGATCTGCTGTGCCTGTGGCAGACAACGTATCGTGTGTGCGCTGCGCGGAGCAGGAACTCTGATCAGAACTACAACAGCGCAAAGGAAGACGAGTACGACTTGGAGGAGTAGATCCTGGTCTCCAGAGAGGCATGAGATGCGAAGAATTAAGTTTACATGACGCTGTTGTGTGGTAATTGTAATGAATGAAGTTATATGTGTGTGTGCGTACGTACGTCTGTGTGTGTACGCATGTGCATGTGCGTGTGCGTGTGCGTGCTCCCCGGGTGCAGTAATGTGCTGCCCACTGCTCCTAATAACAGGATGGGTTAAATGCAGAACTGGAATTTCCCCACTGTGGGACTAATAAAGGCATAGCTTTCTTACTTATTCTACGGGCAATATTATTTATTGATCCAGTTTGTCCATATTTGGGATTGGTGATCACGTGCGTTCTGCTGTCTGTGGGTGTGAGACTTTGGAATACGAGGAGACGGACGACTTGACAAATTGTCCATTGAAACGTAAAGGGACATTTGGTGACGGTAATATGCCGAATGTCCCGCCTGTTCCGCCGCCAAGAGCCAATCAGAATCCGAAGTGTACGAGAAATAACACGGGAGGAAAGTGACTTTTAAAACATTTATTTTATACAAAGCACTCAACTTTTCAAGCCATTACAATCAAGTTTTTGTTCTGATTTCAACATTTAGACAAACTTTATTGATCCACAAGGAAATTATCTGGGTACAGTCACTCACTCATCAATATAATCTATAACAGAGGGGACAAAAAATAGAAGAACAGCAAAAAAAGAGCAAGAGACTGGAGTCAAATGATGATGATAATTATAAAAATAAAAAATAAGTGTATATGTACAAATCTGAAAAAAAATAGAATAATAAGTAATAAAATATCAAATAAAATATCAAATCACACCTATATACAGTTGTAGGGAGTATTATCTGTCCCTCCACAGACTGGTAGAAGATCTCCAGTAACTTGCTGCACACATTGAAAGACCTGGGCTTCCTCAGGAAGTAGAGTCTGCTCATGCTCTTCTTGTAGAAGCATTACAGTTGTCCCTCCAGTCCAGCCTGTTGTCCACATGAACACCGAGGTTCTTGTAGCAGTCCACAATCTTCACCTCATGACCCTGGATGGTGATGGGCTCCACTGGTGTCCTCTTTCTCCTGAAGTCAATCACCAGTTCCTTGGTCTTGTCCACATTCAGGAGCAGATGCTTTGTCTGGGACCACTCCACAAAATTTGCAATCAGTGTCCTGTCCTCCAGCTCTTGTCCATCCCTGATACACCCTACCACCGCAGAGTCATCAGAGAACTTCTGCAGATGAACCTGGAGCTGTACTGGAAATCAGAGGTGTACAGAGTGAACAGGAACGGAGACAGGACTGTACCCTGGGGGACTCCTACATTACTGACCACAGTGTCAGACAGGGTGGTCCCCAGTCTCACTGAGGCTTGCCTGACAGGAAGTCAGTAATCCAGGAGACAATAGAGGAGCTGACACTCATCCTGAGACGTTTCTCACCCATCAGAGAGGGCTGGATTGTATTAAAGGCACTGGAGAAACCAAAGAATAATATCCTCACAGAGCCCTTAACACTATCCAGTTGATTTGTTTTGGTGAACTTTCTCCAGCTGCCTTCTCACCTGGGCAGGTGACACAGACACTGAGCTGGGTTCCTTTGTGGGGGTGGGGGCAGGTGTGATGGTCTGGTCTGGGGTGAGGTGTGGGTTGGGCGTCTGGGAGGTGTAGAGATAGAGGTGCCCGGAGAAGAGAAATGATTAAAATGCAAATTGAGTAGGTTTGATCTGTCTGGGCTATTGTCCTGCTGCTTTGTTCTGGAGAGACCTGTGATGGTCTTCATTCTCCTCCAAACATCTCTGGAGTTCTGTTTGAGTTTAGCCTCTTTCCTTCCATAGGCCTCCTGACCCTGCCAGTGTGGACACGTTCTCATGGCTGTCAGACTCACTCAAACTAAAGCAAAGTTCTCCGGCCTTAACAGGAAGTAGCTGCACCTGGATCCTGTGCATCAGAATCATTTCAGACCAAAGCCTCAAGTCTGTCCATGAACACTGAGCAATGTTCTAAGATCAGATTTGAAGTGACTGGAGTGAATTTGTAAAACATCTGTAAAAACATCTTAAAACACCAAACACCGACAAAAGAACGATTAGAAAAAGTGTCACTAAACCACAGAACAAAACATCACTCTGTATTTACACAAATGTACGGGACATCCCTCAGGTCTGACCCGGTCTAAGTCCAGGACTCACATCTGACCCGGTCTAAGTCCAGGACTCACGTCTGACCCGGTCTAAGTCCAAGACTCACATCTGACCCAGTCTAAGTCTGGGTCTCTGACCCGGTCTAAGTCCGGGTCTCTGTCTGACCCGGTCTAAGTCTGGGTCTCTGTCTGACCCGGTCTAAGTCCGGGTCTCTGTCTGACCCGGTCTAAGTCCAGGTCTCCAGTGGATCTGAACTCGTCTAACTCCAGGCTCTCTGAGGTCCTCTCTCTGGTTCCCCTTCTGGCCCGGACCTGAAACAACAGAACATCCACAGGTCACAAAACCAGGACTAAACCAGGTCTAAACCAGGACTAAACCAGCTCTAAACCAGGACTAAACCAAGTTTAAGCTAGGACTAAACCAGGACTAAACCAGGTCTAAACCAGGTCTAAACCAGGTCTAAACCAGGTCTAAACCTGGTGTAAACCAGGTCTAAACCAGGACTAAACCAGGTCTAAACCAGGACTAAACCAGCTCTAAACCAGGACTAAACCAAGTTTAAGCTAGGACTAAACCAGGACTAAACCAGGTCTAAACCAGCTCTAAACCAGCTCTAAACCAGCTCTAAACCAGGACTAAACCAAGTTTAAACTACAACTAAACCAAGACTAAACCAGGACTAAACCAGGTCTAAACCAGGACTAAACCAGGTCTAAACCAGATCTAAACCAGGACTAAACCAAGTTTAAACTAGGACTAAACCAGGACTAAACCAGGTCTAAACCAGGACTGAACCAGGTGTAAACCAGGTCTAAACCAGGTCTAAACCAGCTCTAAACCAGGACTAAACCAAGTTTAAACTAGGACTAAACCAGAACTAAACCAGGTCTAAACCAGGTCTAAACCAGCTCTAAACCAGGACTAAACCAAGTGTAAACTAGGTCTAAACCAGGACTAAACCAGGTCTAAACCAGGACTAAACCAAGTTTAAACTAGGACTAAACCAGGACTAAACCAGGACTAAACCAGGTCTAAACCAGGACTAAACCAGAACTAAACCAGGACTAAACCAGGTCTAAACCAAGTCTAAACCAGGACTAAACCAGGACTAAACCAGGGCTAAACCAGGTACAAACCAGGTTTAAACCAGGACTAAACCAGGACTAAACCAGGGCTAAACCAGGTATAAACCAGGTCTAAACCAGGAATAAACCAGGACTAAACCAAAACTAAACCAGGACTAAACCAGGACTAAACCAGGACTCAACCAAGTGTAAACCAGGACTAAACCAGGACTAAATCAGGTCTAAACCAGGACTAAACCAGGACTAAACCAGGACTAAATCAGGACTAAATCAGGACTAAACCAAGACTAAACCAGGACTAAACCACGACTAAACCAGGACTAAACCAGGTCTAAACCAGGACTAAACAAGGACTAAACCAGGTCTAAACCAGGACTAAACCAGGACTAAACCAGGACTAAACCAGGACTAAACCAGGACTAAACCAGGACTAAACCAAGACTACACCAGGCCTAAACCAGGTCTAAACCAGCTCTAAACCAGGACTAAACCAGGTTTAAACTAGGACTAAACCAGGACTAAACCAAGACTAAACCAGGACTAAACTAGGACTAAACCAGGACTAAACCAGGTCTAAACCAGGACTAAACCAAGTTTAAACCAGGACTAAACCAGGACTAAACCAGGACTAAACCAGGTCTAAACCAGGTCTAAACCAGCTCTAAACCAGGACTAAACCAGGACTAAACCAGGTCTAAACCAGGTCTAAACCAGGTCTAAACCAGGTCTAAACCAGGTGTAAACCAGGTCTAAACCAGCTCTAAACCAGGACTAAACCAAGTTTAAACTAGGACTAAACCAGGACTAAACCAGGTCTAAACCAGGACTAAACCAAGTTTAAACTAGGACTAAACCAGGACTAAACCAGGACTAAACCAGGTCTAAACCAGGACTAAACCAGGTCTAAACCAGGTCTAAACCAGGTGTAAATCAGGTCTAAACCAGCTCTAAACCAGGACTAAACCAAGTGTAAACTAGGTCTAAACCAGGACTAAACCAAGTTTAAACTAGGACTATACCCGGACTAAACCAGGTCTAAACCAGGTCTAAACCAGCTCTAAACCAGGACTAAACCAAGTTTAAACTAGGACTAAACCAGGACTAAACCAGGTCTAAACCAGGTCTAAACCAGCTCTAAACCAGGACTAAACCAAGTTTAAACTAGGACTAAACCAGGACTAAACCAGGACTAAACCAGGACTAAACCAGGACTAAACCAGGTCTAAACCAGGTCTAAACCAGGTGTAAACCAGGTGTAAACCAGGTCTAAACCAGCTCTAAACCAGGATTAAACCAAGTTTAAACTAGGACTAAACCAGGACTAAACCAGGACTAAACCAGGTCTAAACCAGGACTAAACCAGGTCTAAACCAGGTCTAAACCAGGTGTAAAGTAGGTCTAAACCAGGTCTAAACCAGCTCTAAACCAGGACTAAACCAAGTTTAAACTAGGAGTAAACCAGGTCTAAACCAGGACTAAACCAGGTCTAAACCAGGTGTAAACCAGGTGTAAACCAGGTCTAAACCAGGTCTAAACCAGCTCTAAACCAGGACTAAACCAAGTTTAAACTAGGAGTAAACCAGGACTAAACCAGGACTAAACCAGGATGAAACCAGGTCTAAACCAGGTCTAAACCAGGACTAAACCAGAACTAAACCAGGTCTAAACCAGGTGTAAACCAGGTGTAAACCAGGTCTAAACCAGGTCTAAACCAGCTCTAAACCAGGACTAAACCAAGTTTAAACTAGGACTAAACCAGGACTAAACCAGGTCTAAACCAGGTCTAAACCAGCTCTAAACCAGGACTAAACCAAGTTTAAACTAGGACTAAACCAGAACTAAACCAGGTCTAAACCAGCTCTAAACCAGGACTAAACCAAGTTTAAACCAGGACTAAACCAGGACTAAACCAGGACTAAACCAGGTCTAAACCAGGACTAAACCAAAACTAAACCAGGTCTAAGCCAGGACGAAACCAGGTCTAAACCAGGTCTAAACCAGGACTAAACCAGGACTAAACCAGGGCTAAACCAGGTATAAACCAGGTTTAAACCAGGACTAAACCAGGACTAAACCAGGACTAAACCAGGTCTAAACCAGGACTAAACCAGGACTAAACCAAGACTAAACCAGGACTAAACCAGGACTCAACCAGGACTCAACCAAGTGTAAACCAGGACTAAACCAGGACTAAATCAGGTCTAAACCAGGACTAAACAAGGACTAAATCAGGACTAAATCAGGACTAAACCAAGACTAAATCAGGACTAAACCAGGACTAAACCAGGACTAAACCAGGTCTAAACAAGGACTAAACAAGGAATAAACCAGGTCTAAACCAGGACTAAACCAGGACTAAACCAGGTCTTAACCAGGTCTAAACCAGGACTAAACCAGGACTAAACCATGACTACACCAGGCCTAAACCTGGTCTAAACCAGCTCTAAACCAGGACTAAACCAGGTTTAAACAAGTACTAAACCAGGACTAAACCAAGACTAAACCAGGACTAAACTAGGACTAAACCAGGACTAAACCAGGTCTAAACCAGGACTAAACCAAGTTTAAACCAGGACTAAACCAGGTCTAAACCAGGACTAAACCAGGTCTAAACCAGGTCTAAACCAGCTCTAAACCAGGACTAAACTAGGACTAAACCAGGACTAAACCAGGACTAAACCAGGTCTAAACCAGGTCTAAACCAGGTGTAAACCAGGTCTAAACCAAGGTTAAACTAGGACTAAACCAGGACTAAACCAGGACTAAATCAGGTATAAACGAGGATTAAACCAGAACTAAACCAGGTATAAACCAGGTCTAAACCAGGACTAAACCAGGACTAAACCAGGGCTAAACCAGGTATAAACCAGGTCTAAACCAGGACTAAATCAGGACTAAACCAACACTAAACCAGGACTAAACCAGGAATAAACCAGGTCTAAACCAGGACTAAACCAGAACTAAACCAGGACTAAATCAGGGCTAAACCAGGTCTAAACCAGGACTAAACCAGTACGAAACCAGGGCTAAACCAGGTATAAACCATGTCTAAACCAGGACAAAACCAGGACTAAACCATGACTACACCAGGACTAAACCAGGACTAAACCAGGTTTAAACCAGGTCTAAACCAGCTCTAAACCAGGACTAAACCAGGTTTAAACCAGGACTAAATCAGGACTAAACCAAGACTAAACCAGGACTAAACCAGGACTAAACCAGGACTCAACCAAGTGTAAACCAGGACTAAACCAGGACTAAATCAGGTCTAAACCAGGACTAAACCAGGACTAAATCAGGACTAAACCAAGACTAAACCAGGCCTAAACCATGACTACACCAGGACTAAACCAGGACTAAACCAGGTCTAAACCAGCTCTAAACCAGCTCTAAACCAGGACTAAACCAGATTTAAACCAGGACTAAACCAGGACTAAACCAGGACTAAACCAAGACTAAACCAGGACTAAACCAGGACTAAACCAGAACTAAACCAGGTCTAAACCAGGACTAAACAAGGACTAACCAGGACTAAACCAGGTCTAAACCAGGTCAAACCAAGACTAAACCATGTCTAAACCAGGACTAAACCAAGACTAAACCAGGACCAACCCAGGACTAAACCAGAACTAAACCAGGACTAAACCAGGTCTAAACCAGGACTAAACCAGGACTAAATCAGGTATAAACCAGGACTAAACCAGGACTAAACCAGGTCTTAACCACGTCTACACCAGGACTAAACCAGGACTAAACCAGGACTAAACCAGGACTACACCAGGACTAAACCAGGTCTAAACCAGCTCTAAACCAGGACTAAACCAAGACTAAACCACGTTTAAACTAGGACTAAACAAGGACTAAACCAGAACTAAACCAGGTGTATACCAGGTCTAAACCAGGTCTAAACCAGGACTAAACCAGGACTAAACTAGGACTAAACCAGAACTAAACCAGGTGTATACCAGGTCTAAACCAGGTCTAAACCAGGACTAAACCAGAACTAAACCAGGTCTAAACCAGGTCTACACCAGGTCTACAGGTCAGTACCTTGCAGTAGCAGTAGGACATTGGGAGGATGTACAGGAGGTTCAACAGAAGAATCACCACGACTCTGATGATCAAGTTTGAGTCTGACTCTGCAACACAAAAGAACCCAGATCAGACCAGGACCAAGACCAGGACCGGGGCCAAGACCAGGACCGGGGCCAGGACCAAGACCAGGACCCAGAACCAGGACCCAGAACCAGGACCCAGAACCAGGACCAGGACCAAGACCGGGGCCAAGACCAAGACCAGGACCAGGACCAGGACCTTCCCTGAGGCTGTAGCTGGCCGTACCTCCCACAGACAGCTGGAGGGTGGGGCTCTCAGAGGAGAAGTTGTGGTTGAACACCTCCAGGAGGTAAACACAGGTGTAGTTTCCTTTGTGGGCGTGGTCAGCATCAGAGAACAGGAAGTGGGCGGAGTGATTGACGGCGGGCAGGGTGCGGTTCTGTCCGGGGGGCGCGGTGGGAGAGAGGAGCCGGAAGGAGCCTCCCGGGTACTGCGGCTCCACGGAGCATTTGACCCTGAACTTTGACCCCAGCTGCACCTGCACCCCCTGGGACCGGGCCCTAGAGACCCCGTCAGACACAGACACAGAGATGATTGGACGATTCAAGAGGTCTGAGGAGAGACGTGATTGGACAGATCAGTGGGTGTGTGTGATACACTCCTCTGCAGCAACTAAAAAAAACATCTGAGAGAAAAAAAACTGTAAAGTCAGAACTTTACCTGAACACACCACCTCCAGACCCTCAGAAGAGGATGACGGACCAGAGACACATCGTCTCACTGAAGACTTCTTCACACAGTCAGATGAGACCCTCCACACAGGACTCTGTGGAAAATCATCTCTCTGTTCTCCATAAACAGCAGAGCCACAGTCCAGGTCTCTGCACACACCAACTGTGTCCTCCTGGAACCAGCGTCTGAAGGGCTTCACCCGTCTCCACTCTCCTCTGTGTTTCACCTCCACAGTCCCAGCACAGCGACTGGCCCCTCCTACCAGCCTGAGCGGCTCTGAACAGACAAGAGACAGAGTGAGCCCCGCCCCTTTACACGAGGCCCCGCCCCTTTACATGAAGTCCCGCCCATTTACCTGAGCAGGGCAGGGTGACAGCGGCTCCTCCAGAGGAGCAGGTCGTTGAGCCTGAGCGGGGACAGTCCATCAGAGCATACTCATGGCCCTCACAGTGGAACGTCTGCCCCAGAGGAGAGAGCGCCCCCTGGAGGAGAGAAGGGGCCCCACAGCCCAGCTCCCTGCACAGCACCTCTGCCCCCCGCTGGCCCAAGTCCCCGTCACAGACCCCGGTCCAGGACCCGTTCCAGATCTGCACCGATCCTGAGCACAGACCGGACCCTGAGACCAGCCGCACCGAGTCTGTGGAAACAGGTGACATCAGCGCTTTGAATCACACAGAGGTCACAGAGGTTAGAGGTTAGAGGTCTTGTAGGCGGGGCTGTGTGTTTCTGCTTTTATGGCATTCAGTGAAAGATTTGAGAGTTTTGATGGGAGCTTCAAAACTCTCAAATCTTTCACTGAACCCCATAAAACCGTTTATGTTGATGGGAGCTTCCCCTCCTTGAGTCACCACGTTAATGTGGTGGAGAGGTTTGAGTGCATGAATGATCCCAGGAGCTATGTTGTCGTGGGCCCCTTTATGCCCCTTTAGGTCACCCAAGGCAAACAGGTCCTGGGGGATAGGTCAGACTAAGAGCACTTCAGAAGCCCTCATGACAAGAGATACAGCAAGGCCAATTACATTGCTCGGATTGACGTTACCGGGGCCCCGCCCTGGAGCCAGGGCTGGGGTGGGTGCTCGACAGCGAGCGCCTGGTGGCCGGGCCTTCCCCCATGGGGCCTGGCCGGGTACAGTCTGAAGGAGTGACATGGGGTCATCCTCCCCTGGACCCACCACCCACAGGAGGATCCATAAGAGGCCGGTGCAGGAAGATTTGGGCAGCAGTTGAAGGCAGGGGCCTCGACAACTGGATCTGCAGACAAAGAGATTCGCTCTGGGGACATGGAATGTCACCTCACTGGGCGGAAGGAGCTTGAGCTCGTGCGGGAGGTAGAGCGTTACCAAATAGATATAGTCGGCCTCATCCCCACGCACAGGTTGGGCTCTAGAACCAACTCCTTGAGGAATGCTGGACCCTCCATTTCTCTGGCGTTGCCTGTGGGGAAGCGGCGGCGGGCCGGTGTGGGCCTGCTCATTGCCCCACAGCTCAGCTGCCGTGTGTTGGAGTTCAACCCGGTGAACGAGAGGGTCGTGTCGCTGCACCTTCGGGTTGGGGACAGGTCTCTCACTGTTGTGTCGGCCAACGGGCCAAACAGCCACATTTAACACCAGGCTCAGCTCTGTTTGTGTATGTGTGTGATACACTCCTCTACAGCAACTAGAAAAATATCTAAGAGACAAAAAACTTTAAAGTCAGAACTTTACCTGAACAGTTCACCTCCAGACCCTCAGAAGAGGAGGATGGACCAGAGACACATCGTCTCACTGAAGACTTCTTCACACAGTCAGATGAGACCTTCCACACAGGACTCTGTGGAAAATCATCTCTGTGTTCTCCATAAACAGCAGAGCCACAGTCCAGGTCTCTGCACACACCAGCTGTGTGCTCCTGGTCCCAGGGTCCAGAGGATATCACCCGTCTCCACTCTCCTCTGAGTTTCACCTCCACAGTCCCAGCACAGTGACTGGCCCCTCCCACCAGCTTGAGCTCTGAACAGACAAGAGACAGAGTGAGCCCCGCCACTTTACCTCATCAGGTCTGAAATGGGAAAGAAGGCTTTTCAGTTTGCTGCTCCTTCTGCATGGAACCTTTTACAGAAAGACTTGAAACTGAGTGAGCTGGTCTCCTTAGAATCTTTTTTTTTTTAAATTAACTGACAGGGATGCTGTAACATCTGTATGTAGCTGCTATTCCTGATTGTGTTGTATTTATTGTGAAATAGTTTGACATTTTTATCTAGAAACTGTGATTTCTGAACTGTAAAATTTTATCAATTGTGTGTGTGTTGTGTTTTGAAAGTGACCTGTAACCGACATGTAACTGAACTGCTGCCTGTCTTGGCCAGGACGCTCTTGTCAAAGAGATTTTTAATCTCAATGAGTCTTTTTTTCCTGGTTAAATAAAGGTTAAATAAAATAAATAAAATAAATAAATTTACCTGAGGCCCCGCCCCTTTTACCTAATGCCCCGCCCCTTTACCCGAGGCCCCATCCTTTACCTGAGGCCCCCCCCCTTTATCTGAGTAGTGAGGCCCCGCCCCTTTACCTGAGCAGTGAGGCTCGCCCCTTTTACCCGAGGCCCCGCCCCTTTACATGACGCCCCGCCCTTTACCGGAGCAGTGAGGCCCCGCCCCTTTACCTGAAGCCCCGCCACTTCACCTGAGCAGTGAGGCCCCGCCCCTTTACCTGAGCAGGTGAGGTTGGCAGCGGCTCCTCCAGAGGAGCAGGTCGTTGAGCCTGAGCGGGGACAGTCCATCAGAGCAGACTCATGGCCCTCACAGTGGAACATCTGCCCCAGAGGAGAGAGCGCCCCCTGGGGGAGAGAAGGAGCCCCACAGTCCAGCTCCCTGCACAGCACCTCTGCCCCCCGCTGGCCCAAGTCCCCGTCACAGACCCCGGTCCAGGACCCGTTCCAGATCTGCACCGATCCTGAGCACAGACCGGACCCCGAGACCAGCCGCACCGAGTCTGTGGAAACACATGACATCAGCGCTCTGAATCACACAGAGGTCACAGAGGTTAGAGGTCAGAGGTCTTGTAGGCGGGGCTGTGTGTTTCTGCTTTTATGGCGTTCAGTGAAAGATTTGAGAGTTTTGATGGGAGCTTTTCCTGAGCCCTGCTGCAGTCAGGAATTTAGTTTAAAAAAACCTCCATTTATAAAGCCAACGTCACGGCTCTGATGGACTCAGTGGAAGCATCCACACAGCGCCCCCTGCTGCACAGCGCCCCCTGCTGCACAGTGCCCTCTGCTGAACGATGCTCCTGTGGTTTTGGAGTTTGTTGAGTTTGCGTCACAGACACAGGGGCGTTGGATTCACAGTGAGAGGGGTTTGGATTCAAATCACCTGAGTGCATTCACATGTACTCGAGTGTGTGTGTGTGTGTGTGTGTGTGTGTGTACCTCCCACAGACAGCTGGAGGGTGGAGCTCTCAGAGGAGAAGTTATGGTTGAACACCTGCAGGAGGTAAACACAGGTGTAGTTTCCTTCGTGGGCGTGGTCAGTGTCAGAGAACAGGAAGTGGGCGGAGTGATTGATGGCGGGCAGGGTGCGGTTCTGTCCGGGGGGCGCGGTGGGAGAGAGGAGCTGGAAGGAGCCTCCCGGGTACTGAGGCTCCACGGAGCATTTGACCCTGAACTTTGACCCCAGCTCCACCTGCACCCCCTGGGGGTGGGCCCTGGAGACCCCGTCAGACACAGACACAGAGATGATTGGACGATTCAGGAGGTCTGAGGAGAGACGTGATTGGACAGATCAGTCTGTGTGTGTGATACACTCCTCTGCAGCAACTAAAAAAAACATCTGAGAGACAAAAAACTGTAAAGTCAGAACTTTACCTGAACACACCACCTCCAGACCCTCAGAAGAGGAGGACGGACCAGAGACACATCGTCTCACTGAAGACTTCTTCACACAGTCAGATGAGACCCTCCACACAGGACTCTGTGGAAAATCATCTCTCTGTTCTCCATAAACAGCAGAGCCACAGTCCAGGTCTCTGCACACACCAGCTGTGTCCTCCTGGAACCAGAGTCCATCGGGCCCCACCCGTCTCCACTCTCCTCTGAGTTTCACCTCCACAGTCCCAGCACAGCGACTGGCCCCTCCCACCAGCCTGAGCGGCTCTGAACAGGCAAGAGACAGAGTGAGCCCCGCCCCTTTACACGAGGCACCGCCCCTTTACATGAAGTCCCGCCCATTTACCTGAGCAGGGCAGGGTGACAGCGGCTCCTCCAGAGGAGCAGGTCGTTGAGCCTGAGCGGGGACAGTCCATCAGAGCATACTCATGGCCCTCACAGTGGAACGTCTGCCCCAGAGGAGAGAGCGCCCCCTGGAGGAGAGAAGGAGCCCCACAGCCCAGCTCCCTGCACAGCACCTCTGCCCCCCGCTGGCCCAAGTCCCCGTCACAGACCCCGGTCCAGGACCCGTTCCAGATCTGCACCGATCCTGAGCACAGACCGGACCCTGAGACCAGCCGCACCGAGTCTGTGGAAACAGGTGACATCAGCGCTCTGAATCACACAGAGGTCACAGAGGTTAGAGGTCTTGTAGGCGGGGCTGTGTGTTTCTGCTTTTATGGCATTCAGTGAAAGATTTGAGAGTTTTGATGGGAGCTTCAAAACTCTCAAATCTTTCACTGAACCCCATAAAACCGTTTATGTTGATGGGAGCTTCCCCTCCTTGAGTCACCACGTTAATGTGGTGGAGAGGTTTGAGTGCATGAATGATCCCAGGAGCTATGTTGTCGTGGGCCCCTTTATGCCCCTTTAGGTCACCCAAGGCAAACAGGTCCTGGGGGATAGGTCAGACTAAGAGCACTTCAGAAGCCCTCATGACAAGAGATACAGCAAGGCCAATTACATTGCTCGGATTGACGTTACCGGGGCCCCGCCCTGGAGCCAGGGCTGGGGTGGGTGCTCGACAGCGAGCGCCTGGTGGCCGGGCCTTCCCCCATGGGGCCTGGCCGGGTACAGTCTGAAGGAGTGACATGGGGTCATCCTCCCCTGGACCCACCACCCACAGGAGGATCCATAAGAGGCCGGTGCAGGAAGATTTGGGCAGCAGTTGAAGGCAGGGGCCTCGACAACTGGATCTGCAGACAAAGAGACTCGCTCTGGGGACATGGAATGTCACCTCACTGGGCGGAAGGAGCTTGAGCTCGTGCGGGAGGTAGAGCGTTACCAAATAGATATAGTCGGCCTCATCCCCACGCACAGGTTGGGCTCTAGAACCAACTCCTTGAGGAATGCTGGACCCTCCATTTCTCTGGCGTTGCCTGTGGGGAAGTGGCGGCGGGCCGGTGTGGGCCTGCTCATTGCCCCACAGCTCAGCTGCCGTGTGTTGGAGTTCAACCCGGTGAACGAGAGGGTCGTGTCGCTGCACTTCGGGTCGGGGACAGGTCTCTCACTGTTGTGTCGGCCAACGGGCCAAACAGCCACATTTAACACCAGGCTCAGCTCTGTTTGTGTATGTGTGTGATACACTCCTCTACAGCAACTAGAAAAATATCTAAGAGACAAAAAACTTTAAAGTCAGAACTTTACCTGAACAGTTCACCTCCAGACCCTCAGAAGAGGAGGATGGACCAGAGACACATCGTCTCACTGAAGACTTCTTCACACAGTCAGATGAGACCTTCCACACAGGACTCTGTGGAAAATCATCTCTGTGTTCTCCATAAACAGCAGAGCCACAGTCCAGGTCTCTGCACACACCAGCTGTGTGCTCCTGGTCCCAGGGTCCAGAGGATATCACCCGTCTCCACTCTCCTCTGAGTTTCACCTCCACAGTCCCAGCACAGCGACTGGCCCCTCCCACCAGCTTGAGCTCTGAACAGACAAGAGACAGAGTGAGCCCCGCCCCTTTACCTCATCAGGTCTGAAATGGGAAAGAAGGCTTTTCAGTTTGCTGCTCCTTCTGCATGGAACCTTTTACAGAAAGACTTGAAACTGAGTGAGCTGGTCTCCTTAGAATCTTTTTTTTTAAATTTAACTGACAGGGATGCTGTAACATCTGTATGTAGCTGCTATTCCTGATTGTGTTGTATTTATTGTGAAGTAGTTTGACATTTTTATCTAGAAACTGTGATTTCTGAACTGTAAAATTTTATCAATTGTGTGTGTTGTGTTTTGAAAGTGACCTGTAACCGACATGTAACTGAACTGCTGCCTGTCTTGGCCAGGACGCTCTTGTCAAAGAGATTTTTAGTCTCAATGAGTTTTTTTTCCTGGTTAAATAAAGGTTAAATAAAATAAATAAATTTACCTGAGGCCCCGCTCCTTTTACTTGAGGCCCCGCCCCTTTACCTGAGGCCCCACCCTTTACCTGAGGCCCCCCCCCTTTATCTGAGTAGTGAGGTCCGCCCCTTTTACCCGAGGCCCCGCCCCTTTACCCGAGCAGTGAGGCCCCGCCCCTTTACCAGAGCAGTGAGGCCCCGCGCCTTTACCTCAAGCCCCGCCACTTCACCTGAGCAGTGAGGCCCCGCCCCTTTACCTGAGCAGGTGAGGTTGGCAGCGACTCCTCCAGACGAGCAGGTCGTTGAGCCTGAGCGGGGACAGTCCATCAGAGCAGACTCATGGCCCTCACAGTGGAACATCTGCCCCAGAGGAGAGAGCGCCCCCTGGAGGAGAGAAGGAGCCCCACAGTCCAGCTCCTTGCACAGCACCTCTGCCCCCCGCTGGCCCAAGTCCCCGTCACAGACCCCGGTCCAGGACCTGTTCCAGATCTGCACCGATCCTGAGCACAGACCGGACCCCGAGACCAGCCGCACCGAGTCTGTGGAAACACATGACATCAGCGCTCTGAATCACACAGAGGTCACAGAGGTTAGAGGTCAGAGGTCTTGTAGGCGGGGCTGTGTGTTTCTGCTTTTATGGCGTTCAGTGAAAGATTTGAGAGTTTTGATGGGAGCTTTCCCTGAGCCCTGTTGCAGTCAGGAATTTAGTTAAAAAAAAACTCCATTTATAAAGCCAACGTCACGGCTCTGATGGACTCAGTGGAAGCGTCCAGACAGCGCCCCCTGCTGCACAGCGCCCCCTGCTGCACAGCGCCCTCTGCTGCACGATGCTGCTGTGGTGTTGGAGTTTATTGAGTTTGCGTCACAGACACAGGGGCGTTGGATTCACAGTGAGAGGGGTTTGGATTCAAATCACCTGAGTGCGTTCACATGTACTCGAGTGTGTGTGTGTGTGTGTGTGTGTGTGTGTGTGTGTCTGTGTGTGTGTGTGTGTGTGTGTGTGTGTGTGTGTGTGTACCTCCCACAGACAGCTGGAGGGTGGAGCTCTCAGAGGAGAAGTTATGGTTGAACACCTGCAGGAGGTAAACACAGGTGTAGTTTCCTTCGTGGGCGTGGTCAGTGTGAGAGAACAGGAAGTGGGCGGAGTGATTGACGGCGGGCAGGGTGCGGTTCTGTCTGGGGGGCGCGGCGGGAGAGAGGAGCCGGAAGGAGCCTCCCGGGTACTGCGGCTCCACGGAGCATTTGACCCTGAAGTTTGCCCCCAGCTGCACCTGCACCCCCTGGGGGCGGGCCCTGGAGATCCCGTCAGACACAGAGATGATTGGACGATTCAGGAGGTCTGAGGAGAGACGTGATTGGACAGATCAGTGTGTGTGTGTGTGTGTATGTGTGTGTGTGCGTCTGTGTTGTGTCTGTGCACGTGTTGTGTGTGTGTGTGCGTGTGTATGTGTGTGTGCGTGTGTATGTGTGTGCACGTGTTGTGTGTGTGTTGTGTGTGTGTGTGTGTGTGTGTGTAACATTCTTCTAGAGCAAGTAGAAAAAATATGGACATAAAAATGTGAGATCCGACTTTTACCTGAACACACCACGTCCACACCCGAGGAAGAGGAGTCTGAACCCTCGACACATCCTCTCACTGAAGACTTCTTCACACAGTCACCTGAGACCATCCACACAGAACTCAGTGGAAAATCATATCTGTGTTCTCCATAAACAGCAGAGCCACAGTCCAGGTCTCTGCACACACCAGCTGCAGACTCCTGGACCCAGCCGTAGGGCTCCATCCGTCTCCACTCTCCTCTGTGTTCCACCTCCACAGTCCCAGCACAGCGACTGGCCCCTCCCACCAGCCTGAGCGGCTCTGAACAGACAAGAGACAGAGTTAACCCCCCCCCCATTACCTGAGGCCCCTCCCCTTTACCTGAGGCCCCACCCATTTACCTGAGCAGGTGAGGTTGGCAGCGGCTCCTCCAGAGGAGCAGGTCATTGAGCCTGAGCGGGGACAGTCCATCAGAGCAGACTCATTGCCCTCACAGTGGAACATCTGCCCCAGAGGAGAGAGCGCCCCCTGGAGGAGAGAAGGAGCCCCACAGCCCAGATCCCTGCACAGCACCTCTGCCCCCCGCTGGCCCAAGTCCCCGTCACAGACCCCGGTCCAGGACCCGTTCCAGATCTGCACCGAACCAGAGCACAGACCGGACCCCGAGACCAGCCGCACCGACTCTGTGGAAACACCTGACATCACCACTCTGAGACAACAGGACGCACACATGTGTGACATCACCACTCTGAGGCAACAGGACGCACACATGTGTGACATCACCACTCTGAGGCAACAGGACGCACACATGTGTGACATCACCACTCTGAGACAACAGGACGCACACATGTGTGACATCACCACTCTGAGACAACAGGACGCACACATGTGTGACATCACCACTCTGAGGCAACAGGACGCACACATGTGTGACATCACCACTCTGAGGCAACAGGACGCACACATGTGTGACATCACCACTCTGAGACAACAGGACGCACACATGTGTGACATCACCACTCTGAGACAACAGGACGCACACATGTGTGACATCACCACTCTGAGACAACAGGACGCACACATGTGTGACATCACCACTCTGAGACAACAGGACGCACACATGTGTGACATCACCACTCTGAGGCAACAGGACGCACACATGTGTGACATCACCACTCTGAGGCAACAGGACGCACACATGTGTGACATCACCACTCTGAGACAACAGGACGCACACATGTGTGACATCACCACTCTGAGGCAACAGGACGCACACATGTGTGACATCACCACTCTGAGGCAACAGGACACACACATGTGTGACATCACCACTGTAGTGCAAATATATATATATCTGTGTGTGTGTGGTAAATATATATATTACTGTTGTGTGTGTGTGTGTGTGTGTTGTCTATATATGTGTTGTGTATGTGTTGTGTATGTGTTGTGTGTGTGTTGTGTGTGTTGTGTATATGTGTGTTGTGTGTGTGTTGTGTATATATGTGTTGTGTTGTGTGTGTGTGTGTGTGTGTGTGTGTGTTTAACATTCTTCTAGAGCAACTAGAAAAAACATGTGAGGGACATAAAAATGTGAGATCCGACTTTTACCTGAACACACCACGTCCACACCCCGGGAAGAGGAGGATGAACCCCTGACACATCCTCTCACTGAAGACTTCTTCACACAGTCACCTGAGACCATCCACATAGAACTCAGTGGAAAATCATCTCTGAGTTCTCCATAAACAGCAGAGCCACAGTCCAGGTCTCTGCACACACCAGCTGCAGACTCCTGGAACCAGGCTCCATATGGGAAGGGCATCATCCGTCTCCACTCTCCTCTGTGTTCCACCTCCACAGTCCCATTACAGCGACTGGCCCCTCCCACCAGCCTGAGACTGAGAGACAGCTCTGAACAGACAAGAGACAGAGTGAGCCCCGCCCCTTTACATGAGGCCCCGCCCCCT